>JANEYF010003309.1:0-17193 GCA_029963845.1 Rhamnusium bicolor | reverse complement strand
AAATTTTAAAGCTTCTCTATGTTCATCTGGAGTTAAATGTTCTAACTGGGCATTTAACATTCTTACAACTTCTTGTCGTCTTATTTCCAGGCCTTCGATCATTTTTGTCAAGACTTCTTTTCTTCCTGACGTTTTCTCTCTTGATCTTCTTTTTCTTCCTGTCGCTTTCTTTCTTGATCTTCCATAATTTTCCTTTGTTCTTCTTTTTCTTCCTGTCGTCTTCTCTCTTGATCTTCCATAATCTTTCTTAATTCTTCCTGGCGTTCTCTTTTCTGTTCTTCCCATTTGTTGCACCAATGCTGCAAGTAAGTCTTGTGTTTGTTTCTCCGCCATGCTTCTTGTTGTTGGCATTAACTCACGACACGTAAATCAGTTCAAAATAAAGTTTATTACACTATAAAGTCCGTAAAATATTGATATCACGTCTATTTTAATAATGGAATGTTCCAGAAAAATCTCGAAACAGCACTAGAAAGTCTTATTTAGAGTCTATACCTCTTTTTGTGTTGACAAAATTCACTTATCTCCACTAATTGTCCAATGGAATGTTCGAGAATTTTCACGAAATATCACTAATAAGTCTTGTTTTGAGTCTACAACACGTTCCCGTCGACACAATTCACGTATCTCCTGTAGTTTCCAAATAGAATGTTCTAGAATTTTCCCGAAATTGCACTAGTAGTCCTTTTTCTCAGTCTACAACACGTTATTACTAGCGGCACTTACGTATTTGCAGCTGTTTCTAAATCGAATGTTCTAGAAACTTCTCGAAAATTCACTTTAAAGTCACTATTCAGTCCAGAAATAGTCCTCCAAACACTGTCCAGTAGCTTAATTCTCCGTGTTATCACTAATTTCTGAGAAGAACACTGTAGAACCTTTTCGAATATTCCAGAAATTTCTCTTCCAATCCACTTCCGACACCAAATTGTTACGTGTTTGCTATCCACACAAACACCTCTACTCGTAGATTCGTTGATTGAAGGTCCAGGTAACACTTACTCACTACTTTATTTACTAATTAACAATTTAATAACAATAGATTAATTACTGTCAACTATAATCACACTAGAACACTTATAAGTCCCTTTCTTATTACTTCTTACTCGTTCACGTTCAACTTGAGATTAAATCTCGGCCCACCGTGCGTCTTATTTATACATCCATTGACCCAGTCTAGAGCACTCCAGAATATTCCCGGCCGTTCGTGTACAATTCCAGCCTAATCTAACCAGTCTGCACAGTCCAGTGGCGTAACAATATTAAGCAATAGTTAGATTAACACCAATTGGCATTAAATCATAATAAAAGCATGCATATGTCATTTTCAATAACAGTAATCGAATCAATTGGTCTTTATCAACCCGTAATATTACACCAAAAATAACTATGAGTACCTACCTAAATTGTCAATGTAAAAATGTGACCAAAGCAACGAATAACATCAAATATCTAGGAGTGCAAATAGACAAATATTTAAAATGGAATGAATATATCTAACCAAAAAAAATAGGAAAATTATTTGCAAATTTTATGAAATAAGAAATATATTTAACAAAATTTAAGAACAATATACTTTGCACTAGTAGAATCACTTCTAAGATTTTTATATTGTCATGGGGTGGAACATATAAAACAAACCTAAAAACCACTAAAAACATGCCAAAATTACATTATAAAAAATACTATTTAATAAGGAAAAACATATCCCACAGAAAATTTATATAAAGAAGTTGACATAATGAATTTAAATTGCATATATATATATATATATATATATATATATATATATATATATATATATATATATATATATATATATATATATATATATATATATATATATATATATATAATGTTGTCAATTCAGTACACACATGACAATGAAATAAATAATAAGCAAATTCGCCTTAGACGTATATTAAGATAAATACGGTACAATATTATTATGAAAATTACCTCAAAGGTACGTTAAATCAATATAGCAACTTTTTAAATAACGATGATCATAAATTACACAATAATACCAGAAAACATAAATTTTACCAGACCGCTGAACTACAGGTGCAGAACGTTACACTAGTAAGAAAGAAGTAGCACCGTAGTGTTCTGCTACCTAAACTCGATTATAGTTTGGAAAGAGACAAACATTTGAGAGTACAGTATGAGCACTAAAGACAAATAGATATTTTGCTTCATTTCTCGGTCCAAAATAGTATCCTTAGTGAATTCGTTGCACAATATCGTCGACTTCTTTCATTTTCAATTTTTTGATTAAAATCAATACCTACAAAGTTCGTAAAGAAAAATTGATTTTTTTTAGAATGTCACGTTAGTCGTGACGTATTTTCTGAGACTTAAAAACGAAAGATGCATATTCAAATTTGCATCGCACATAATAATAATAAAATAATAATAATAATAATAATAATTCTTTGCACTATATACAGAAATTACAAAGTATAAGCCAGTCAACAGAAAAGAAAATATATACCAAAACAAACAGGTTAGTGAATTGTACTCGTAAAGATGATCCATATAATTAATTTTGTTTACACAGACATAGCAAATTTCCCAAGTTGAGTAATCATCCTGTATATGTATGTAGTCTATTGATTAAATCCCAATAACTGACTACAGCAACAAATAAAACTATAAAACTTAAATAATATTTGTACATATAACATCATAACACACTCGTTAACAAATCAGTACCAATGTGAACAAACGAAGACCAAATATGAATTTTCACCTACATTTTTTTTAACACTAAAGCTAAAACCACGGTCACAATTTTGCACCATTGTATATTTTTGTTTAAGTAATAAATTAATCAGAAAATACTATAAATACTATAGTACAGGGCCAAACTTATTATAATTATCATTATCAAAATTAAGTTCCTAACCTATCGAGTGCTTGAACTGCAATCTGTCACCCCCAATTATATGGTGGATCGGTGTGGATCAAAGTCGGGTCGGGATTCGATGCAATAAATATAATTGTTTTGATTTTGTATTAATTGAAAGAAACATTGGTTTAAAAAGTAAATACCTACCTAACGTTTTATAAACAGAATTAAAAAACAACTTAATTTATATTAATGTAAATAAAATTGTATTCACTTGAGTTTGAAATAAATAGAAGAAATTTGGAATAAAAATAGAATCTATACGAGACCACCAGCCATTTTCGTTAAATAGATTGTTATGTTTTATTTAAACAACAACATTCTCTACATTTTTTGTTCGTAAAGAAGATAAAGAACTTTTTTAAATATGTTTCAGGTTGTGTATAGTTTCTATTATTTAACATTTCCTTGTTCGTCTTAAAAAGTTAAAGTAATAATTCATGAAATATAATTTATGATTTTGTTATACTAAAGTAAAACAATGAATTTATCATCTTTAAATTTACAATAAAAACACTTGGAGCTGTTTTTTTACTACACAAAACCGGTTTAGTCAAAAATTTGGTTAAGATTCGAGAAAGAACCTTAACCGGTTCTTTCTCGTTTGGCTTTGGTAACGATTTCCACTTGATTTGCCATCAACCTAAGCCTGTCTTGACCATCAATTTAAAATGTAAAGCTTTGAATTTTCTTAACTTTGTAAAACGAAGAAGCAAATCCTTAACTCATTGACTGATTTTACTCCACACATAACCATCTGAAAACCTTTTTAATACTTTCATTTCCTCACCCTATTAAATATTCTGCTTGATGCTTGTTGTCCACTTTAACTAATTAATTGCTTGGCTTGGTCTGCAGTACCCCGAGTACCCCAAAGACCCTCGGCAGTGGCCCTCTTTTTAAATTCACTGACCTGGCCGTGAGCCAATCCGCGAGCACCATCAAAGATCGTCTCTTGTTTTGGTGTAGAATGAAGACTAAGGAGTATGAGGTATGATATTTTGAGTGTTACTGTTTTGTTTTCAGTGTTTAAGATGTGCGTTGTTAATTTATTTTACTTTAAATTCTTACTAATATAGTTCTGGAAAGCGCTTTTGTTTTTAAATTTTTAATTGTATTTTTTTTCCAAAATTTACAATATACTAATATGCAAAAAACTGTTCTCTTTTTTTTATTGTTATAGTATTATAATTTTTTATTTTTACATTCAAATTAACATTTTTGACCTTGAGGTAGCTTTTAAAATACTTACATTAATGTCATCAACAATTATTTTGAACATTTACGCAGTCACTTTTTGTTTTCCTTGGGAGTGTTATTTTTATGTTGGTTAAATTTATTTGTTGCCAAATTTATAACAATGGTCAAAATATTTTATTACATAATTTTTTAAAAGCACTATTCTCGTTATTATTTTTATTTTGAGGAAACCTGACTAATACTTCTTTAAATTTTCAAATCATTTTTTTTATAGGATTACGATATATATTATAGTAAATAAACAATGTATCTACCAACTTACTTACAAATGGAATTCGTTAAAAAAATTAAATCTATATCTAAAATAACAACTACTGTTAATACTAACAGAAATTTATGAAAAATTTCCGTAAAAGTTCTGTAAAAGGTATTAATGTAAGTTATGATGATAAATTGGCAAGAACACAGAATTTATATATTTAAATATGTTAAGAAAATCTTTGTTATTTCAATTAAATATCTAATTAGGAGGCTATTTTAAAAATATTAAAAAAACTTTCTAATTACTAATTTCCAAAAAAAATGTTCCAGATAATTCGTATAACTGCGGAATTACTTTGAATAATACAGAATATTTAAATAGTCTTAAGAATAAAGCAAAGCAACATCAATTTTAAAAATATTAATAAGAAGTAGAAATTTTTTTTAGAAATTAAATATCTGTTTTATTATAAAATATTGAAATTACAGGTAGGATTCAATAATCTTCATTTGATTTTGAAAAAAATTGTACACTATTATTATAAGTGACATGTCCTTAATTTCTTATGATTAATAAAGAAATAATTATTTTAGATATTAAGCAAAAAACTTCCATAATTTTAATACTTAATATGACAACAAGAAATTGTCTAGTTTTTTAATATGCCTTTTGATGTTATCTTCTATTATGCTAATATACATGTGTTAGGAAATATTTATTTACGTAACAAGACCGGAAAGTGATTTTTTACTGGGAGAGCTGACAATTTCCAGGGCTAGCGCCAGCGAGCCAAGGAAGCCAGTGAGCCCAGTAAAGATACTTTCCGGGTATGTTGCGAACAATATTTTTTTCTTGAATTGTTCTTGCTTAACTATTTTTCTTGAAATCTTTTGTAAATAAAATTCATAAAATTCACCTGACAGATATCAGATGCTTACTTTCAAAGAAGACTGGAATAAATTATTTTTAGTTGTTATCCAAATACTGTTGTCAACCAACAGTGACATAAGGGGTCTTTACTGATCCCTTATGTCATTTTTGGTTGACAATGGTATCTGATAACAATTAAAAATGATTAATACAGTCTTCCTTGAAAGTAAGGGTCTGACATCTGTCAGCTGAATTTTATGAATTTTGTTAAAGTTAAAAAGTTTTTTGAGACTAGAGAAAACGGTTGCAGAACTCGGAAAGTGTCTTTAATGGACTCACCGGCTTTCAGGGATCGCTGGCGCTCGCCCTGAAAATTGCCAGCTTGCCCAATAAAGAATCACTTCCCGGTGTTATTACATAAATAACTATCTTTTACCAAACATTTATATATTAAAATGATAAAAAACATTATTAACATACATATAAAAACGATAATTGGACGAATTTTGCTCATAATCTACGTAAAATTTCTTTAAATAGCAATGATAAATATAAAATAGTGTAATAGCAAATAATGTCATATTTAAAAAAATATATTTACACATTTTTTATTAGTTTTTATATTGCAAACTTTTGTTTAAACTAAAGTTTGTCCAGTAAATCAAAAAAATATAATAGAGCCAGCAAATTTTGTTTACTGAAATCAAAAAGCTATAGCCCAGCAAACATTTTGGTTTAATTTGACGTCGAGACTACCCAAATTATGTACAATAAATTTAGTCGAAAAATTGGAATTAACCATATTTAAGTAAAATTTACGAGACGCGACGTAGAACGACAAGTGGAGAATAAGACGACGCGACGTCGAAATTTAGTTAAATTGACTAAAATAGGTAAAATTACATATAATTCTTCCTTGTAGTTGCACAGTATGTTTGGTTACTAATACGTATTTAGGTACATTTAACTTCATTTCGACGTCAATTCGACATCGAGTTGACTAGTTTTAGGTAAAATCTACGAATTTATGTGCAAATGGCAAAGAAGAATTTTATACTTATTTGGTATTTTTCTCTATAAGTAGTAGCAACATTGTTGACAGTCATCTACAAAACTGAAAAGACACCTAGTTCATAGTTTAAGATAAAAAATAAATGAATGCATAGTGGCAGAAATTACCGGTTGTTGAAATTAATGCGCCGAAAATTTTACCACCTGTAATTCGAAAAATAACCATGCGCCTCCAAAATATTCATTAATATGAAAATTCCTATTATATATCAAGTAAAAAAAATATAATTAAAATTTTCCATTTCAAAATATCTAATTACAAAAAATGTCACTTTGAAAAATGAGGGTGGTACTCTTGTGCCTCCTCAAAATCTGTACATATTCGCGCCATCATGCCAACTTGGTTAGCGAAACGCATGTCGAGTGCATTATATGATGTTTTGGTGGTTTTTGGAAAACCATTGTTAGCTTCACATAAAACGTTTAAACCCACTTCAGGATAATGTGTTCCTAATAATTTGTAATACTCGTACTAGGGAAGCCAGCAGTCCTGCATTCGCTCAGCCCCTGTGGTGGTGGCATAATTTTTATGTAGTTATGATGAATGTTTAAAAATATCCTCGAAAATAACCTCCAATATGGAGTATGGACCATCTTTATAAAAAAAAATTCAAATTGTCGAATAATTAGACAAAAAAATATTTTAATAGAGAACAAAACAACACCGTGACATTGCGTCTCGTATATGCTTATAACTAAAGCTGGCAGAAATGTGCGGCGGGACATAGGCGTAATAAAAGAGATTAACTAGTAACAAAAGCAATAAACTGTCACAGTTTATAACAATGTATGCACAATTTATCCTTTTAACTAGCTTGATGAACTTAGCTTGGTTATCACAAACTGGAGAAGATCTGTAAAAACTTGGCAGCATCAGGTATGCTTCTATGGTTGTCTACGTGAGGGCCAGTTGTACCAATGTAGTTCAGCCAAAGCTCAGTTGAACTTAATTCAAAATCCAAGGATACCATTGTTGAAACAATCGTAACCTTGGATTTAAAACCAAGTTCAACTGAGCTTTGGTTGAACTACATTGGTACAACTGGCCCTGTGAGTGATGTTCGCTGTGGTGAAAAAATATGCTTATATTTTGAGAACGACCGTTCGACATCTATTGATGTAATACAGGCATACTTAAAATAGTCTTTGAACGCACTTAATGGATCTGGAGATGCACCATCAGTACCATCACAAATTTGTCTTAATCTGGTAAAACCAGTGCCTTGCTTTAACACACGTGCGAACTTTTCTCTAACACGCTTGTTTTTTTGCGTCACCTATAGCGTGTAGCACTCGATTTACTTCGTCCACTACATGCAGTAACTTCGCTTACGACAACGTACTATTTTGTAAGTTTTTTATGGCGTCATGTAATCTTTTATAGTTCTTGTAAATAGTTTTTTAAGCTGTTTCAACGGAAATATCTTCGAATTTTGTCTGGCTTTCCTTAATAGCTGCAGCCTCGTCAGGATTGAATTGTAGTATCACAGCTTTTATTTTTTTGTAAATATTTAACATAGTAAAAAGCTGCGGTCAACCATGTTCCTCGCAATGTGTAAGAATCGGCTGTGGTGGTTCGGGAATACCGGGACACTTGCTGTGGAATGCGCGAAGACGTTTAGGAGATTTAAGACACATTTTTTTTGTACTTGCTATTAATGCAAAAAAAAACCTTGTCGAATAGTTTCTGCCACAAAATGTGAAGCATGCACTTTACATGTAACCAACCTACAATCGTGTTTTTGAACCAAACGCACTGTTGTGGCATCATTGGTCACAAACATCAACACTTGACTTGTTGACAGGTCAAATTTGTCTAACGTCTCCAGCATCACCCGCGTAATTGTTTTGCCAGTACAATCAGTTAGTCTTTTGCTAGCTGGTATAGTGGAAATGTCAGTTTAAGAGGGTCCAATACACGTATTGTAACAATTACAATAGATTTTTTTTTACAATCTGTCGTCTCGTCAACACATAACCACAGCCGTGTATTTTTTAAAATATATTCTCGCGGCTCGCTTCGGTATTTGATATTTGTCCGCGGGTCATTACCCCTAAAGACCTGATGTCACACCATTGAACCACCGCACGACTTGCCAGCTTTAGTTATAACTCTCAAGAAAAATTATATGATCTATTTGACATTAACTTGTTTTGGTTCTTGAGTAAGTTATTTCACCTGAACCAATTATTTTGTGTACGTTTTTTTTTAATATTCATTGAACTCTAACAAGCAATAACATAATCAAATTCGCAAAAACGAGGTAAATGTAGATTTCTCCTGGTTTCCTGACTATGTTGTTTATTGCATGCGTTTTCAAGTTTGTTGCATGTGCAATATTTTTTTTAACTGACTTAAAACCCACTAACTGCACTTTCTTCTAACAAACAGTATTTGTCAGTATCTTATAACGATAATGAAATTCGTGTGGACAAATATATTGAGGATACAAAAATACGAGCAGCGCGCCTAAAAATTGGTTAATAACTATTTTTTTTTATTTTTTAGAACGTTCAACTAGACAACTTCTCAAGCAGCTGGGCAGACGGACTAGCCTTTTGTGCACTCATCCATCATTTCCTGCCAGACGCTTTCGATTACCATGCGCTCACGCCAAAAGATCGAAGACATAATTTTGAACTTGCTTTCAAGGTTGCCGAGTAAGTATAATTTTTTATTAGCCTCTTTGCAACATCATCATATTGTTGATGATCTCTAAAGTTAACGGCAGTAGTAGCTTTTACCTTGAAAACGAATTTATGAACGGGCAAATCCATACACTATTCAGTGTAGCCGCAGTCAGTATTGTAAAATCACTTAAATCTGTGTTTACTTCACTGTTTACTATATTATATTGTGGTAGGGTATTAAACGGCGGCCGTTCGCTAGTTCTGATTGGCAGGCAGATCGTAAACATACCAGCTTACTGGTTGCCACGATCTAACTTGTTCTGCCAGAGGCGTCGCATATAGGAAGCAGGTGAATAAGGCGAATCATCTACAATATAAATATATGTATCATATCAAGGTAAGAATTGATTAAAATAATTATCGCCTCATGAAAATATATAAAATAACTAAAAACTGCCATAAATTAAAAAAAAAAAAACTAAATAAAACGCAATAAAACCACTGTTAGTTTTTAAAACCAGTTAAGAATATTAAAAAAAATTATAACAATAATTACTACACAAAACAGAACAATAACGGATTATTAAAAAAACCTATATCACAACAGAAAATAATAAATAGTGAAGCTCGTAAAAAAATATAACATCAGAACAAAAAAATATACATATACAGTGTCTTCCCTGATTAAATTCGCAATAGATGATATGGACCTTGAATATTTGATTTTTTTTTTGCAATTTGACGGTTTATTCCTGGTTATCTGAAAAGAAATTTTTGATATACTTTTGTTTTATTTTTATTCACGTAGGCCATGGTAGTTTGCCTATATGATTATATATTAAATCTGTATGATATTTAGAATGAATCATATGTCTTCGTTTTTCGATATTACTGACAGAAAAATGTTAACAGTGATTTATGATTTAAGTTGGATATCTAGCGAAAACGTAACTTTTAAATACAAATCAGCTGAAGTATGTATATAGCACTGCTCTTAATAAATTATCCCTGTATGAGCTACATAATCAAATAAACAAAGCATTTAAAATTTTCAACTAAAAAAAATCAGCAATTAGGAAAACGTAACCATTTTAATTCAGCAAATAAATTGGTTCTTCCACTCACATATTCGACAAAAGCAGAAATCGTCTAGTTTTGACCGTCATAATGTAACTGACGTTGTCATATTAATATTTAACATAAGTGACAATTTTGGCAGTCTCTCAACATAGTGCAAAATAACATGATAGTAATTTTCATCATGACCGTGACGTGACCGCGTCGTATATCCAAGCTCACATCACTAGACATACTAATGTTTTTTCTTTAATCTAATTAATTATTTTTGAATACCTATAATATACGCGATTAGACGCCGCCCATGGTCTGAAATTCTTTCAAGGTTAAAGCAAGGTTAGGGCTACTACTGCCGGTATCACTCTGATCCCACTTAGCGATATTTTCATGAGATTGGAGGATAAAACACAAGCGTCTACAGATAGGTTGCAATTGGCGTTGATGCTCCAGAAGACATGCGCGAGATTGCGACCATGAATTTTGTCTAGACGAGTCCATTATGAACACAAAGGGGAAGCCTAACTTAGTTCATAGATAAGTATTAATAAATCCTTTTGGAATCGTTTGTTAGCAAGGAACTCGTTAGACGATAGTACTCGCCTATAAAGGGCAAGGAAAATCTTACTAACGAACTAAAAAATACTTATTTAAAAAAAAAAAATAAGTTTGCGATTCGAACCCTGGACCTACCGCGTGCTAGGCGAGTCTCTTCTCTATCGTCTAACGAGTTTCTTGCTAACAAACGATTCCAAAAGGATTTATTAATACTTATCTATGAACTAAGTTAGGCTTCCCCTTTGTGTTCATAATGGACTCGTCTAGACAAAATTCATGGTCGCAATCTCGCGCATGTCTTCTGGAGCATCAACGCCAATTGCAACCTATCTGTAGACGATAATGATAAAACACGCATATATACCATACTCCAAGCAGGTAACAACGATGCAGCTACAGACACGTGTTTCGCAATTCTTGTACCTCATCAGTGTATCGTAGCTTAGAGATTTATAGTAGCTGCAACTTTTTTTGGGATATGGGTGTGACATTAATTGTTTTATAACGGGTCAAGTTGTAATTGTATGACAACAACATTTACTTTCTGTCATTCTATACAGGTAATTCTTTTGTGGCAACCCGACACCTTTGTTTTACCACTGTTGCTAATATACTTCTTGTTTTTTTTTTCAGTGAAAAGGCGGATATATTCCCTCTACTTGACGTGGACGACATGATGGCCACTCGAAAGCCTGACTGGAAATGTGTATTTACCTATGTACAATCCATTTACAGACGTTTTAAAGATGAGGAAATTTAAGCGTCTAGTCCCTAGTTAGTTTTTGTACTCAGTTTGTATGTAAAAAGCGTATTTGTACAGATATATTTCGTTATTTGTAAATAAACCTGTTAAACTTCCTTTCTCTCGATATATTTTGAAAGTAAAATTGAGTACAAAAATATTATATGTAAATTTATTAGCCAGAGTTAATTGTTATATATTCTATTTGTATTAAGTATAGTTGTGTTTGTTAAAAACTGTACGTTTTTGTATTATTGTACTATGGTGCTTACTGTCCGTTTTAATTGCTCTGTGATTTTAAACTTTAAACGTTGACTATGGCATTTCAAATGAGATAATTAGTTAAAGGATCTCGTTATTTTTGTTTTCAATTATAAAAGTGATATTTTCTGTACCATTTTGTATTTTATCTCTGCCCAGCTGTTTTTTACTGTAATTTTTATATATTTGCTAGGTTTTTAAACCATTATTTAATATAACAAAGAAGCCATATCCCCCAAAAACCCCTCCTGCTAGCAAGGGAATGACAACAAAAGAAATTCTATTTTGGTTTCAATTTTCTTTGCTTATTTATTTACTTACATTAATATTATAAAGGGTTGTTGCTTTTTTTGCCATGTGGTTGCTAACAGTCATATTATTCAGATATTCATCATATCGTAACATTTTTTCTAGGTTTGGTAGATTTTTTTGCCAGGAAACAGTTTATTAATTACAATATTGCCTGCATGTGTAAAAGACAATAATCTGAAATTGTTATAAATATAAGCTATGTGCCTTATATAATGAATAGTCTTTATATATTTTATAAATGGATTTATATACACAAATCTAACAAATAAATATATTTAGCAAAATGTTTATTTTTTCTTCAGATTCTTTTCCCATTTCAGAGAGTTTTGTTCAAACAGATCAATCGTTTTAATTTTTTTTTTTTTTTTGGATAAAGTTTAGAAATCTATAAATACAATCTAAAACTGATAAACTGGTTATAAATCTCCCAACCGGCAATGCAGATTTATGGGTATTTCTCTCTAGCTTTTAAAATTCTAATATTCATTAAATTCAAAGGATAGGAGTACAGCAATAAAAAAATTAGGGTGGACAAAATATCAATTCACCATCTTTACAGTAAGATATATGGGCATTCCCCTGTACATAACTTTTGGATGTACTTCTTTTCAAAGATATTGTACAATACCAGTGGAGTAATTCCCTATCTTGAGTTTTTCAGAAATTGCAATTTTTCGAGATTTTGTGGATTGTTTCGATAAACCCGGTTTGAAGTGAAGTGAGGAAATAGGAATAAATCGGGATATCGGAAAAACGGAATGCGCCCATAAACTTTGATCCACTATTCTATCATATAATTTTTGTAAAAAATTGATTATGGTACATGCGGCGTGTGCTGTAGTTTTGTCCTGTTGGAAATACCCTCGCGAGTGAGCTCATCATCGTGTAATTGTTGAATGAACATGCCCAACATGCGTTGAATGAATTAAATTCAAATTATGGATCTATTACTTTCTTTTAGAAAGTAGCCAATGGACATTTTCGTAGTGGAATTTCTCTTTTTAGAATTTCATCGGCTTCATAACTAACGTGTCACTTTACCAGACTTCTTTCCTACCACCAACAACAAGGTTATGGAATTCATTGTGCAATAATGTTTTGACCGAATGCTATTTCCGTTAGGCTTTTAAAGGCAGGGTTAGGTAAGTACCTCATTCCTTCGATGTTTCCACACGACCTCCCTTTGGTTCATTACGCCGGTCCTTTGTGAGGTGCTATTGTTTAATTAAAAAAACAGTTTCTATGATGATACCAGTCTATCTGTCCACGCTCTGACGTTCAAACTGTTTAAGCTGCCGACATAGGCACCGCCGCTAGAAAAATTTCCAAAGATGCAAAAATGATATGCGTCGTTTTTATAAATTATATTGAAAAACAAAAAATAAATGTGAAATTTGATCATTATTAATAAAATTAAAATAAACTTTAAAAACAAAAAAAAAATTAGTCAACGCCCTTTTTATTTACACTATTGTGGCATAATGTATAAAAACGAAAATAAACTCTAAAAAACTTCAAAGGGCCATCCTTGTTACACTAAATCTTAATGTTTGGTATTAAAATTAAAAAAAAAAACTTCTAAATTCAAAACTAACAACTTTGGTAACATAAAATCTCAAACAATCTTATTCTAAAGCGCATACAGGTACCAAGTATCAAGACGAATCACACGTATTTTAATTCTTGCTCATGTTTGTATAACAAAAAAAGAAATCTGATAACATTTGGCAATGACGTTCATCTTTCACCATTTAGACAGATAGACTGAGCTGTTTAATGAGCCGGTTGAAGCAGGCGTTGGAACTATAGCGATATTTTTTTAATTCATATTTTTTATACCGAAGGATCTCATATATTTAATATGAGATACAGTCGGCCAGACAACATGTTTCTCGGATCCAGAGTGTGGTGGAATTTAAGACGACTGGTAGAGTTTTTACTCCCAGAATCCGGCGCATAACAGCCGGATTAAGACGTCAACACCACACTCTTAATCTGACAGTGATGCTTACCATCAAGCAGCACTGTCTAGATAGGATCCGAGCGCTCATGGCGATAAAGAAAACATTGAAGAGGCGGGTGAGGAGTATGGAACAAAACAATTTGTTCCGTACGAATCCTTCTCGCCTCTTTCAAGAGCCACAGCGTGTTGTCGAGAATCCGCCGACTGTAGAAGACGTCGAAACCTTCTGGAAGGGAACCTACGAAACGACGCATCCATTCAATAGCGACACTCCAGCAATTGCACACTTCGAGGCTCTATGCCACAGACATCTTGAAGAGCCAGAAGAAGTGTGCCCGGCAATCAGTACGGAGGAAGTCCAACAAGCACTTGTTGGTACCAAGAACTTGGCTGCCCCGGGTTCAGCGACGGCATTAACAACTGGTGGTGGAAGAAATTTCCTTCCACTCACCGCCGTCTGGCGCGAGTTTTCAACTCATGGTTGAACGAGGTGCAGCAGATTCCGGACTGGTTCGTCGAGGGGCGTACTGTGCTTATCCCCAAAAAGGGGATCTTTCCGACACGAGGAATTATAGGCCGATCACTTGCCTTAACTCCTGCTACAAGATATTTACACGTATCTTGTATGCTAGGCCACTGAGGTCTGTTGATCCGGTCTTCCAGCAGATACACGAACAGCGTGGTGCCAAGAAGGGCATGGCAGGTTGCAAGGACAGCCTGTTGATAGACCGCTGTATTACACAGGATTCTGTGCAATACAAGCGGAATCTATCGATGGCCTGGATTGATTACCGCAAGGCATTTGATACAACATCACATGAGCTATTGTTGTACTTGCTCGAATGTCTTGCGGTACCAGCACAACTAGTGAGATGCATAGAACAGCTGCTGCCGTTCTGGAAGACCCGCTTCACCATAACATCAGGTGCACAGCGGGTCACGACAGAGCAGGTGGCATTTAGGAGAGGAGTTTTCCAGGGTGACTCCCTGGAGTCCTCTCCTCTTCTGCATCTCACTGCTGCCGTTGTCTGTTGGGCTCCGCCAAACCCGCGGATATCAATGTGGGCCACCCAGCGACCGGAGGCATAAGGTGACCCATCTGTTTTATATGGATGACCTTAAACTTTATGCCTCCGGAGAGCGTGAACTACGAAACGCTCTTAGGGTGGTCGAAGAATATACGCGGGCAATTGGTATGGAGTTCGGGTTGGACAAATGTGCAGTAGTCCACCTCAAGAGAGGACAATGCGGGGAATTCCCTGAAGATGCGCAGCTCGCAGACGGAAGCATCCTAAGACATCTGGATGCCGGAGAGACCTATACATATCTGGGTGTGCAACAAAGGCACATCCAAGATGTAACACAAATAAAGGATTCTCTCCGCGGCAAGTACAGACACCGCCTCCGAAAGATTTGGTCTTCCGAACTTTCGGGGAAGAACAAGGTGTCTGCAACTAATATGCTTGCCGTTCCGATTCGGCTCTACTCCTTCGGAGTAGTAAAGTGGAGGGTAGATGAGCTGCGCCAATTAGACAGAGATACCCGCAAGATGATGAATATTCACAGAAGTATTCATCCTAGATCGTCCGTTCCTCGTGTGTACCTCCCACGTCAACGGGGGCCAAGGATACTTGAGTCTGGAGTGTACGCATGGCAGAGTAGTACTGAGTATGTCATGTAACATCCTCAGGAGCTCAGATCCCCTCTTGCAGTTTGTGAAACATCACGAAACTGTAGGAGTGGGAGCAGGATTGTTCAAGGCAGCAAAAAGAGCCGCAGATGAAGTCGGTCTCACATTTGACATCGGTCGTGGAGGCCGGCGAGGTGCTGATGTTGAGTCAGTCACCGAACCTCAGCCAAATCGTCTGAAAGCTCGAATCAGAGCTGCCGAAACGGAAAATCTGTCAATAAACCCCAGCATGGCGTCTTCTATAAGAACATAGAAACACTGGGTTTATCGACCAGGCTGACATTCGCCTTTCTAAGGTCAGCCGGGCTTAAGTCAGAGACCGAGGGATTCATTATGGCCTACCAGGATGGTGTTATCAACACCTTGGTCTACCGTAGCCGCGTGTGGCGTGTAGAGGTTCCTGATATCAACTGCAGGACCTGCCATCAGGCGCCGGAATCGCTCATGCACTTACTTTCTGCATGCCCCATATATGCGATTTCGGCCTACATCCACCGACATAACGCGGCTTTACGAGTGCTATACTACCATCTAAGGCACTCGTACGGGGTAGACCAGACACCAGTGCTGCCTTACGTTCCCGGAGATATTGAGTCCGTTGTCGAGAACGAGAAATGCCGGATTTACTGGAACTACTCGTTCCCGACTGTCAGGCTAATCCAAGCCAACAAGCCTGACATAGTCCTCCTCGACCATCAACTCAAGGTGATGTATGTCATCGAGTTCTCGGCACCTGCGGAGAAAAAACATCACCTTGAAGGAGGAGGAGAAACGGACCAAATATCGCGATCTCCGGTACGAGCTCCAAGTGCTGTACCCAGGCTACTCGGTAAAAATGGTCGTCCTTATAATCGGTGTACTCGGAGGATAAAGCCTAGCTGCTCTCGGAACTGAAGATCATACGGGCCTGCCAAAAATCAGCCGAGTGGCTGGCAGGCCAAATGCAGAAAGCGGTCATTCTGGGTTCTCTCCGTCTGCTTAGGGCACACGATTCTGGAATCTACAGTCACTAACCCTGCGGGATGTGGGAAGTGGCTGTAGTTGATACGCCGGCGCGACTCCCGTGAGGCGTCGGAGGCCACGGGAGGATTGACCGGCGTCGGGAAACCGAAAAAAAAAAAAAAAAAATATATATATATATATATATATATATATATATACAAAGTAATGTTTAAATATGTATATAAAAATATATACATAAATAGTGGGGATGCAGTTATGAAGTGGCTAAATTCAAATAAAAATCTCTGTTTTTTATCAAGCTTTCGGAAAAATTTTTATTCCTTTCTCAAGATATCTAAAAACATAGTAGGTACATTATAATATTAAAAAAATTATTATTAATTATTATAATACTTACAAACGTGATTAAATAGATGAAAATGAAAACATAGCATACAAATTGTTATAAATAAAATGTGTAAAGATCAGGAAAAAAAGGTAAAAAAGTAAAGACAATTTTAAATATATATATATAAAAGTAGTAACAAAACTGTTACCAAGGATGTTAAACAATTTTTCAAAAAAAATATATCAAGGCAACCATAAACAACTAGTAAAATTTTGATAAATAAATTAACATCCTTGGTAACAGTTTTGTTACTACTTATATATATATATATATATACAGGGTGAGTCTTAAGTGCGT
>JANEYF010003307.1:0-43697 GCA_029963845.1 Rhamnusium bicolor | reverse complement strand
ATTTTGAAAAATATAAAATTGCGGCCATTTTTTCAAGATGATTATTCTAGGTCATGTCGCAATCTGATGACTTTAGTATTTTTTGTAATAACTCTTTTATTATTAGGAAGAGTTTTCCCTCAATAGCTATTAATAGGCATCACTAAAAACATAATACAAACTTTATTAGAATTATTTAAAATTGTCAGATGTAACTTTTAAAACTTTGATAATATTGTCAACACCATTAATACCCTTGAACTTTTATATGTAGTTCATAATCTAACGCCTCTTCAAAATCTCATCCCCTTTACAGCCATCTCGTAACCATGGCAGAAGGACGTACTTTTCCTTAACAAATAGTTGTCATATAAGACGTGCTTGGAATTATTAACAAAAGTCCCACAGAAAAACCAAACACTTTGTCTGCAATGAAGAAAATGAAGTTATGAAACGACATACGTAAAGCCGAGGATTGCGTCTACAATGGCGTTTAAAGAGTTGTTTTCCACGAGTGCCATCGGGATATGAAAGGGAAGGGAAATCGGCCGACGACGAATGGACGGCCTAAATCTAGATAGATGGAGACTGGACATCCTGAGGCCACTCAGATAGCGCATGCAAATATCCTTTTGGGATTTATGCGCCCTTTTTAAGAAGTTCCACTTTACAACTTACAAGTTACCGGAGAGGGCTTGTAGAACCTATTTCTCCTTTCCTCATCCCGAAATACTTGTATAACTCGAGAGCTATGTACACGCAGATTTGAAATTTCATTTTTTTCCTATTAACATCTTATCAGGAATTGCTAGAAAATAGCATACAAAGCATATTATAGCCTATGTCTATAGCGGATAAAGTATGCATTCACAATAACCATAAATCATCATGCAGAATAATAAGTTACAAGTAGTAAAATATTTAAAAACATCAATCCTATAAATAAAAATAATGATCTGAATTACATTTGGCAGGTACTTGGCTAGTCAAGTCCAATGGACATTCAGCAGTTATTGATTCAACATGTACCGCTATTTAGTAAACAACTTTTAAGGCAGATCTAAATAAACACTGTTTCATTGGTGTTTTAAACATATCAAATTTTGCCTGGGTTCATATAACCACAAATAAACAGAAAACGTGGCTTAACTATTTCATTGAAAATTTGTAAATAAACACTTTAAAACCGTGAACTAAACAAGACACACTTGTAATTATTAAACGTTCAACTACATTTATAGACAGAACATCTATCATCTACAAAAAACCTCAGCTGAGAAAGTTTCACACAGAACACGAACACAGAAGAAAAATGTCGAGTTATAACTACTATGGCACCGGCTGTCAGGGACATGCGGGTATAGAGACATCATCTCTCACGCTAGCTAGCAGGGTCTAGAACAGATTATTTTGATTATCTAATATAACATAAAATTTCCAATTGGGTACATTATCCTTTTAACAAATTTTCTATTTTTACATTCATATGCCTAATGTGTGTGTGTATGTGTGCCTGTGTCTGTGTGGTGTGTGTGTGCGTGCGGGCGTGCGTGCGTGCGTGCGTGCGTGAGGGCGTGCGTGAGGGCGTGCGTGCGTGCGTGCGTGCATGTGTGTGTCCGCGATAACAAAAAATACTAATTGGAAAATTCTCAAATTTGACAATTAAGATGTTCAACAACATTTCAGCTGATACATAAAATTTGGTGAATGTGGTACCATCAGAAGAGGCATAATGATTGAAGGAAGAAAAATGATACAATTTTTGGGGAAAAAATCTGTCTGCATGTCTGCTGTATTGCGATAGCAGCCACAGTTTTTGAGATAAAGCTTTCAAATTTGGTATACACGTTCTAATTTTTATATATTTCGCATACTAGGTGAAAATAGACCTCTTTTTTATCCTCAGACGCTAGTCGAGGTCTTTTTTGACATTTCTGACAAAACCAAAATAATAATTGGTCTATAATTCTCTGTGGAGGTTTTACATTTGTTTTTGATTATAGGACAAATCTTAGACCTTTTCCAAATTAGAAGAATTGTGTTCGTTTGCAGAGACATATCAAAGATTATGCCAAGATGTTTAGCTAATAAATTGGTACAATCCTTTAGTAGAAATGCTGGAATACCATCTGGCTCTATTGTTAGTTTTGATGTAAATTTTTTTTAATGCTTTCAATACATCATCTTCAGTAATACTTGGAATTATTAAAAGAGGTGCATTAGATTTTGACTCAACGTTTGCTGCATTAAATTTACTTAATGAAATAAAAGTTGACTGGAAAAATGCTGCAAATACATCTAGTATTTCCTGGGGATCATTTGTACAGCATTATTAAAATTTATAGAGTTGGGAATATTACATATATTTTTCTTATTATTTAATATTTCTTGGGGATCATTTAGTACAGCATTATTAAAATTCATAGAGTTGGGAATATTATATTATTTTTCTTATTATTTAATGTAAGACCAAAACTGATTCGGGTTGGACTTAATTTGCCTCTCAATATTCATAATGTAATCATTAAATCTATTTCGTTTTTAATCTTAGTACGCAAGCCTTCAAATTGATCAAATACATTATTATCATCAGTTATATAAATATATATATATATATATATATATATATATATATATATATATATATATATATATATATATATATATATATATATATATATCAGGGTGTCCCAACCAAAAGTAGTCACCCTGAATAACTTTGGAGATAAAAATTTTTGAAAAATTGGTGAAACACGTCGACCTTGTTTTCAAGAGGGACATATTTTAATGTAATACTTGTGTACCTATCATCATCCCTCTACCCTACATGGCCACCCCCTCAAAAAATTCAAAATGCAAGGGGGGTCGAGTGATACATCTTTTGAAAGGTCTTTTTATTTCCCTACATAACTGTGTATTTTTTTTTAACTTTTATCGATTCGTTCTTAAGGAAAATAATTTTATTTTTGATGATTACACACAAACGAAATCGTTTAAAAAATCTAAAATACACGGCACTGGGTATTGGAATTTATAAAAAAACTACATTTTTTAGTGCTCTCAAATCAACACGATTTTTTTCGACAAAAAACACTTTCCTTGTCCGTAGTTTTAGAATAATAAAAGACTCATAAGTATTTGATAGTCCTTGAACATTAATTTGTTCACAACCAATTTTAAATCGAGATACATTTTACCAGAGTGAGTTCTCAAAATGGTTTATACCCTTCAGGAGAGAATAGAAATTGTCAGCATTTATTTTAAAAACGATAATTGTGCTAGAGCTATGGAGCGCATATTCAATAGAAATCACCCAGATAGAAGGGTTGGTTCTCAGTATGTTTTACAATTATTGACAAAATTTATGGAAACAGGTTCTGTAGGAAACAAAAGCATGAACCTCAGCGACCGATTAGGAATGAAGCAGTGGAAGTGGCAGTTCTGGGTCATTTGCAAATGGTTAATACTCCATCGATCAGGAAAGTAGCTGAGGTTTCCGGTGTGTCACGAAGCAGTGTTCATTGAATTGAAAAGGCCCACAAATTTCATCCATATAAATTTAAATTGATTCACGAATAAACGAAGATGATCCTGATCGTCGGCTTGAATTCTGTGAGATTTTTAGTGAACAATTAAACGGTAATGCCAATCTACTGTACAATACGTGTTTTTCTGATGAATCGACATTTCAGTTAAATGGGGGAGGTAAACAGGCACAATTGTAGGTATTGGAGTGTAACCAATCCACATTTTTTCATGGAAACTCATACCCAAAGGCCTCAGAAGTTAAATGTTTCAGCTAGCATCTTAGGGCATCACATTGTGGGGCCGTTTTTTATTCCAGACAATTTAAATGGCGAAAGGTACCTCGATCTGTTAGAAAATAACATCGACCCAATGATTACCCAAATCCTCGAAGAAGACGATAATCTTTTAGAGGGCGAACTGTTTTTTCAACAGGACAATAAAACCCGCATCTCTGGAAGAGTTACGTGAAAGAAATGTTCGAGAATGCCGTTTATTGACTCCAGATGTGTTCAGAAATGTTCGTACAGAATTTTAAGACAGATTATACTACTGTATGGAAGTCGGTGGGGGTCATTTTGAACAATACATACGATAAATTAAACGGCTTCTTTTATTTCTATTTCCTAAACCTAAAATAATGAAACAATTATTTCTCAGGAACGAATCGATAAAAGTTTAAAAAAATACACAGTTATGTAGAAAATTGAGAGACCTTTCAAAAGATATATCACTCGACCCCATTTGCCATTTGAATTTTTTGAGGGGGTGGCCGTGTAGGGTAGAGGGATGATGGTAGGTATGCAAGTATTATATTAAAATATGTCCCCCGTGGAAATAAGGTCGGCGTGTTTCACCAATTTTTCAAAAAATTTTTATCTACAAAGTTATTCAGGGTGCCTACTTTTGGTTGGGACACCCTGTGTATACAGGGTGAGCCACGGTGGGTGGAGTATTAGAAGTATATGGAGAATGGATCAACCGATTGCTTTGAAATTTTGGTTACCAAGATAATCGAGTATGATCTCTCCAACTAAAATATTTTCGAAAGTGCAGTGTTGCCACTTATATGTAAAACTGGCAACATCTTCGTTATTTTAAATGGAATGCCCTGTATATTTTTGCATTTTTTGGATCGTCGTCTCTTTCTGAGTAACTTTTATTAATATTTCCCTATACCTATCTCAAGCCGTTTTCGAGTTAATAATTCTTTTTCTGAATTTATTGCCAAAAATTTGACATTTAGTAAATCGTGTTTTCTCCTACCTACGCAGCAATTAAAAGATAATTTTTTAGTTGCGGCTAGGCAAGGCCTGGGGGCATCTCCTCCGTTAATCAAATGTTTCGAATGTCATACAGGATGAGTTAGAGAACGCTTTCTACAAGTGACTTAGAAAAATGCACGAAAGTCAATTTTTTTAAATGGAATGCCCTGTATATTATTACTGATTCGGAAAGGCGATACATTTACCTCTTTAAAAAAGGTAATATACTCTGTACCTAATGCACACCGTTTTCGATTTATGGGCACTTTTCTGTAACCTTACCAAGAATATTAGTCTTCTGGTATATCATAACGGGTGGGCCATGAAATTTTTGTTTTGTCATTTTGTAATGACAACAGATGTTATTTTTCTAATTAAATTTGACGTTAGTGATATTTACACCTAATTTGAATAGCTATGTAGCACAAATATGGCAGAAAATAATTATACAAACACGGTTTTAATTGATTTGTTTATTATCCATGGACAGTGCAATAAGATTATCAGCAGAACTTCAGCAGAAGATTTAATGAGAAATATCCGAATTTGCCGCAGATGAACAACAGAAAGTTTTACGAATTCAGAGGAATTTTATAAATTTTTATAAAACTCCAATCCACAACAGGGAAAAATTAGAACGTCGAGTGATTCAAGAGATTGAAAACTTGGACCCAGCTGAAATAAGAGCTGCTACAACAAACGTCGTTCATCGTCGTATACAAAAGTGTCTGGAAGTTAACGGTCTACATTCGAACAATTATAACAATATTTTTAAGATTTTTATATTTATTACTGTTATTGGTGTTATTTGTTATTGCTACTTAGACTTTGTTACTGTTGTTGCTGCTTAGTTATTATTTTTTCCTAATACTGACACTGTTATTGTTCTCTTAATGATGAACAAAAATTTATAAAATTCCTCTGATCTGCGGCAAATTCGGATATTTCTCATTAAATCTTCTACAAGTTCTGCTGATAATCTTATTGCACTGTCCATGGATAATAAACAAATCAATTAAAACCGTGTTTGTATAATTATTTTCTGCCATATTTGTGCTACATAGCTATTCAAATTAGGTGCAAATATCACTAACGTCAAATTTATTTAGAAAAAATAGCATCTGTTGTCATTACAAAATGACAAAACAAAATTTCATGGCCCAGAAGACTAATATTCTTGGTAAGGTTACAGAAAAAGTGCCCATAAATCGAAAACGGTGTGCATTAGGTATAGAGTATATTACCTTTTTAAAGAGGTAAATGTATCGCTTTTCCGAATCAGCAATAATATACAGGGCATTCCATTTAAAAAAATTGACTTTCGTGCATTTTTCTAAATCACTTGTAGAAAGCGTTCTCTAACTCACCCTGTATGATATTCGAAACATTTGATTAATGGAGGAGATGCCCCCAGGCCTTGCCTAGCCGTAACTAAAAAATTATCTTTTAATTGCTGCGTAGGTAGGAGAAAAACACGATTTACTGAAAGTCAAATTTTTGGCAATAAATTCAGAAAAGAATTATTATCTCGAAAACGGCTTGAGATAGGTATAGGGAAATATTAATAAAGTTACTCAGAAAGAGACGACGATCCAAAAAAACGCAAAAATATACAGGATATTCCATTTAAAATAACGAAGATGTTGCCAGTTTTACGTATAAGTGGCAACACCGCACTTTCGAAAATATTTCGGTTGATCCATTCTCCATATACTTCTAATACTCCACCCACCGTGGCTCACGCTGTATATATTTGTGCCAAAATTTAGATAATACTCTTATTAAACCACAGCGGATAATTATTTTTCCTTAGGGACAGACCCTAAAAATACAAAATTTAATATATCGTACGCACTGTTGAACTAGTCGTGATAAGAAATATAAGACCAATCGACATTACATAAATCTTCGTAGAGCTTGTTAAAGTTTACTTTCTTAAAATTAAAAGAAAGTACATTATTCGCAGTTAATTGGCAACTTGCATGATGCTAATCTTCCGGAAGAAGTGAATTAATAGATTTACATAAATGTACATATTTCCAACTTGTCCAAAGTTAGATCTAGTATGCGACCATTAGTATTTAACACCTGGTTGTATTCTTTTAAATCAGAGTACTCACAGCAATTGATCAGTGATGTTACATACCTATTACGGATATGCTGATTGTTTTGATAATCTAATCAATATAGTATCCTAAAATTATTAATTCATCTTCATTATTATTATTTTGTTAGTTTACGGTAGGGATTTTGTTAGTTTACGGTAGGTAATCCGATTAAAATGAACGCACACACACGTCATTTTTGTGCGAAATAAATGCTACATTTAAATGAAGCGTCAGTAGCAAAAACCGGCAAATCCGTAAAGCCAGTCCCTTTACAGACCCGCTAAAAATGTTTATCCGCTAAAAACAAACGTGCTCTTTATCAAAATTGCTTTTGTAAGTAGATTAGCCACTGAAGCTTTCAGCAAAAACACGTGAGGAGCAGAAAGAGATAAACCACGTTGAAAAACGTTAGGCGTTCTAACACCTCTCGACTTCGAAGTTGAATGCGTTAACACATTCATAAAAAGTATTGCGAGGGTTTAAAGAGTAAAAAAAGATCCACAGAATGTGGCCTCAAGAAAATCGAGACAATCCAATCACAGACAAAAAGAAAATATTTCACGTAAATCAATAGTACGTTAAAGAAATATTTCAAAGCTAAGAATGTATGCCAACATGTACAACCTAAGATAAGAAATTTAAATAATGCTGCACAATAAATTTAATTTTAATTTTTTAAGTACCCTTTGAATAATTCTATTGTGCTCGTATCTAAATTTATAAATCAAAATTTTAAATCGATAATCTATTCTCTATAAACGTTCAGCAAAAATCTTGCGAGTAAGTTGTCCAAATTAAGAGCATATTGGCCTTTGCAATTCCCAGATTAAAATGCTAATTAAGGTGTTTATAACCGCTGTTTATATATAGTGTGACGTAACAAAATGGTATTTAGTCATTTTGGCACCCTTTAGTACTGCAGCACTTTATTACGTGTTACAATACAAAAAAAATGCGAAAATTATAATTAAAAAAATAAATATAAATATGATAGGAAGTAAAATTGTTAGTAAATGATATGCAGAATTAACATTTAAGGTCCAATTTTGTAATGCGATTAAGTTAAGCCGGGATAAGTAATAATTAATAATGAATGAGAGCAAATTATTGTAACAAAAATTTATTTTTGAGTGCGCCACTTCCGTATTTCTCATTCACGAACTGGCCCACTGCACGGTCTAGCTCGAGCTGGGGCGGGTTTCCTTGAGCCTTGGAATGTTAAATTTGTATATAGTTTTCACACACACAGCATATGCCGAGGAAGGAAAAGATAATATGTTTTATAAATTTTATAACAATTTATTCAGGTTAATAACTACATTAAAAAAACTATGGCTCAGATCAGTGTTTAACCACTGAATATTTCCAGATGTCAAATAATCTTAAATTAACCCAGTTTTACGTGATCACGCAACCCCTGGTCCGATACACAAAATTTGAAAACAAAAAAAATAACTGGTAATGACTTATTACTATAAAAAAAACCTAATACCATGCAAGGGTATAAACACACATTAAATTGCCAAACAAAATATTCCATTAAACTGGTAACTGTAATGATATTCACTAAATATTATATAGTTTATGCACATTAACCGGTAAACTCTTTTATAGAAAAAGGAAAATCCTGAAATAAGTGGTTATAGATATGCCTTAAAATAAAAAAAACCTGAATATGAAACGATTAAATAAGTGGGGAAGGCAATAAAACACTCGGTATATATATTTTCTTAAAATACGTGTTTATGGACTTATCTGGGTCCAACGGCGGTTGTGTAACAGGAACCGACTGGAGGTGACTACAGGACTCCTGGATATCGGCGGACGTCGCTCAGCGTAGTGGGACACCAAGACAGCCCCAATAAAAAAACCAATCTTATATAAGCGTGGACTTCCAGGCGGCAAGTATGCCCACGCAGAGGACAATATGGAACTGGTTCAATCAGCTTTGGTAACCAAAAAAAAAGAACCGCATAAACTGCGGTTCTTGGGTGAAATTTGCTCGCGATTTCCTGATTCCAGGAAAGGACGACACTATTAGGAAAACTTGAATGAAAATTACGAAAAAAAGACTAAAAGATCACATGGACTTACCAACAGGCTGAATTCAAGCCAGCAAATCCGACAGACATCGATATTGTGATCGCAGAAACAACTACACAACGGCAGGTTACAACTTATGGTAACCCCGAGATAAATCCCAGAAAAAGAAGAACGTTTATTAATATATAAAAATATAACGTTAAATCTCGGAGGCGACCAAACTTGAACTGAAGCCTCAAGATGGCCATAGTACCTTCAATCCTTGCTACGAGCAGTCCAGGATAAAAAACAGGAAAAGGAACCAGGAGCAACACAATTCATGCGCAGGATACTATTTAAATTAACAAAATATACTAGAAAATTATTAAAATCTGAGGTCGATGGACACCGCAACCCACATTACTCTCGCTTGTGTATTTAGTTGCCCTACCGATTTTATTTGATTAGATTAATTGGTTTTTATCGAAATTTCTGCACATAATATACGGTACGGTCTAGAGCGCCAGTTCCTGTTTAAAAGTTTAAGAACACCACTTTATTCTATCAGCGGTATGATAGAAGCTAGGGTAACTCAGTGAAGAAACGGTATGCACAGGGGTCTGTGTGTATGGTTGTCGGTTTCGTAGCAATGGACAACTTCACTTTACCTTCCGAAAATGATTCTCTGTGTAAAAACAGATTACTTATACCTTTGTTTTAAATAGAATGCAGGACTTCAACTTTACTTACTCTATTTTATTTAAGACTGCTTCACAGAAGGATAAAAAAAACAATGAGAAATAAATACAACAGTTACGTTTTAATGCAACTAAGTTATATTACAAGTAAGCAACCAAGGAACCAGCAAGAGTTTATGATAATGCAAAAGCGGTGATCAGTAATACCAAGCATAGCTAAGGTACGAAAACTACTACTAAGGGATTTCTATCAGCAGGCAATATTCAAATGTTTACTACAAGTATCTACAAAAGCAAGCAAGCAGTGATTCAAAATAAAGCACAGTTCGACAGCAATTACTACTAGTATTTACAGCAAGCGGTTAATGGCTATTACTAATGCTTACGGCGGTATTACGACAGGCGGTCGGTGCAGCAGATATGTGCAGTGGTAAGCGGTTACGGAGTATAAGCAAGACACAAGTGTAGGAGGTCAGTCGGAGAACGGGCGGTATATATGACTGTCTAATCGCGAGCGTACTATATCTTTAGTTTAGCTCCTAATGTCCCTTGTTAGGCTTCTTGACTACGTGTGGCGGATGGAACAGTTTGAATATTATAGCCCGGAGCACTTAGTGAGATTGTTTCCACAGATCGAGGCATAAAAACCTCACTGATGTCACTTCGTGTGCACCTGATGAAATTCTTTCCACAGATTGAGGCATAAAGCTTTCACCGGTACATTAATGCAGCTACGACTGAGATGGGACTCTTCCTACAGATCGATTCATAAAAGTTCTATCTTCACGTCAATGCTAAATAAAAATGACATGTCCCGATGCTTGTGTAACTATATAGTACAGAAGATCGATTTTACTAACTCAGATTTTAATTGGAAACTGTCCCTTAAACATGCCAAACCAGTGATATGCGTGAGTGATTCTGAAATATTCGAGGTTAACTTTCGTTAGCTAGTGATAGCTTAGAGTAATCGGTTATCAAATCAACTTCAAGCTTATTTTCTGTACAAGTTAGTTTTAGTGAACACGGGTATCGGACGGAACGGTTCATGGATTACCTCCGGGGGTACCTAGTGAGATTATTTCCACATATCGAGGCATAAAAACCTCACTGGTGTCACTGATGAAATCCTTTCCACAGATCGAGGAGTAATGATTTCACCGGTACTAACTCAGCTACGACTGAGATGAAACTTTTTCCACAGATCGAGGCATATACTTTACGTCAATACTAAATAAAAATGATAACCGAATAGTCCTGGTGATTGTAGTTGAACAGATAACCCGCTTTTATCAATAAATCGCGAAAATATCCCGAATATCTCTGACATTCGGAAAAACAGGCACTTCGGACAAAATAATACAGCAGTAAATTCGAACACAAACGGTAAATGACGGAAATACAAATAAAAACAGTAAAACGATTAAAGAAATTCTTACCACTACCTGGTTGCGGCAGAACACACTTGATATCTGAGCTAAGTGCTGCTAAGTTGAGCACTGTCTGAAGAAGTATCTCTTTTAAACGGTGCGTTTTAATTTATACTCAACTTCTAATGAAAACGGTGGCAGAGATCTGAGCGACACGCTAAGTTGTCGGCTGCTGTCAATGACAAACGTTATTTAAGCTAGCTGGGCGCATCGCACTTAAACAAATTCCCTGCGTTAATTCATATGAACATATGTTTATAAAATATTGCAATATTTTAAAACTATATATCCGAAAAGAAATAATTTAAGGCCATGTACTAATATTTAAAATAAATCAACTAATAATTTATCCGGTAAATTATTAAAACAAATAGAAACATATTTTTACCATGAATAAATGATTTCAACTTGATTTGAAATTAAACTTAATTAAACTAAACTACTTTTCTCATACTTGTTAAACACAATAATCGATTTATCATTGGGATAATAAAACAACCCAAGATCACCCTGAAAAGAAACCAGTTTGAAACAATTATGTTTGAGAAATAATTGTTATTCCAAATACCGGACTTGCAAGATAAATTTAACTTTGGTTCAAAACGGTTTTAAAAGAAATATTAACACAAGTTATCGTATACAAGGTGTGCCAAAGTGAAGAAAAAACCCACTCAGGTCTAATTACAATAAAAAACTATTAATAAAAAAATCACTTCTTTACAACAGCCGACAGTCATTGGTGTAATGTTGAGGCGAATAAGTATTATGTATACGAGAAATGTCAAGAGAATTTGATAAAGTGAATAAGAACACAAATTGCCTTAATAAATTTCGCGGTTAATAAAATAATTGTGCAGTTTCCTGATTAGTTCAGTTTGATCATTCACCTTCCAACTAACTACGGTACAAAATGGTGACATCCGTTGCCGGGTAAATCTAAGATTTACAATAACCGATAGTTAGTTTAAATTAGCACACGAAATTATTACAATATCAGGAATATTAGATAAATCGCAAACAAGGCACGGTAAATCGATACTAATCGATATTAATGACGACTGTTCTACAGAACAACCAACGTGAACGGATTGATCACTGGAAAGCAAATTCGCCCAAGGCGTAAATTAAGGTAAATACGGTACAATATTATTATGAAAATTACCTCAAAAGTACGTTAAATCAATATAGCAACTTTTTAAATAATGATGATAAAATTACACGATAATTCCAGAAAAAAATATACATTTTACCAGATCGCTGAACTACAGGTTCAGGTTCAACAGAACGCTACACTAGTAAGAAGCAAGTAGCACCGTAGTGTTCTTCCACCTAAACTCGATTATAGTTTGGAAAGAGACAAACATTTGAGAGTACATTATGAGTAATAGAGACAAATAGATGTTTAGGCATTTTTTATAAGTGCAAAAATCGCGAAAACCAACTGTTCCAGTAGAAATCAGGACTAGACTGGCGGAAATAGTTCTTCACGGAAAACGACAAACTGGAATGAAATGGCTTGTAATTTCATTACAGTGTATCGAAAAATTATAGTAGATCGATTATTCCATAAAAAGTGCCTCTTGTTTTAAAATTTAGTTATAAAATAGCCATTGAGTGCAACATTTTGTTTGTTCGAGAAAGAAAGAAGCTTTACTACTTGTATACACCGTGTTTCAAGAGCTTCTGCAATATGTATTTTGTACATATACGCACATTCCTACGCAGCCCAACCAACTAGCCGTATCAGTGAGTCAGGTGGGCACGTGAATAACATATTAACTAGCCTCGCCCCGACTCGATTTTCTCAGTCTGCTGTAAGGCGGAGATTTACAACATATGACAATCTTAAACACGCATTATTGGCTAGACGAGGGGCCTAACTTAGACTGTATTTTATTGCACAATGGCCCACTTACTAGCAGAGATAACCCTGTTACTAGTCACGCCCAATTTGCAAAAAGTCTTGAGACATGCTGTATATCATATTAAAGAAGAAAATATAATGTCCTGACGTGTTAAGCTTCCTTGATGTTTCTACTCTATACCTTGAATTTTACTTTGTATTCGTAGATTGAAAGTTTTAGAATCCTCTTAGTAGTAACGTTCTTGTGATCCAGTTCCTTTCGAATAGTGTTACAAAACTTTCTAATACTAGTATTTGTCCTAAATTTGCAGCTACTCTATAAGTTAGTCGATTTCTCATTATGAAACAAAATACGCTATGTAGTAGGGGTATCCATATAATCTGAACTTAAAACTCCACTATTTCTGAATATTCGTTTCGTTTGATTTTCTGAATGTTTTTTATTATGTTACTAGCGTACCTATTAATAACTTCCTCAGACAAATAAAGACGAAAATGGTCTGTAAAAAAATTAAGAATTAAACATAGATATAAACGATAAAATAAAATTAATATTAATTAAAATTATTATTAATAGGGAAATTTACATTTACATAGTTACATTTAAATTTTATTGAATGTAAAAGAATTTAATAGCAAAATACATTTATTCAAAATAAGCAATATTTCCGACTCTCTTCTCTGGGCGGGGAAGCAAAGTGATTAACCGTATAAATCAAATCAACTTATAACTAGATAAAATAACAACAAAGGCAGACAAGACAGTCGCCTATACAAATGGTACAAACATCTAAAATCAACTCAGTTATTTATTATTTGGGCGCCACCATCATTAATGTTTAAAATATACTGATATTCCTTAACTTAAAAACAACGGGCCACCATTATAAAATGTAGAAAGTGTGTAGCTGTTTAAATAGTCAATGATAATCAAGCACGAAATAAATGTAAAGTACATTAAACGAATTTAGTTTCAATGCACGGGGCTGATTTTCAGATTTTATAAGAATTCATGACAACAATTCATTGTTCACACACGAGGCACTCAAAAGTATGACCACAAGTCAATGGGTGGTGGTGCCTAGGTGCCTATGGCGTTCGAAGTTAAACTTTTTTCTGTATTTACATATTTTTCTTCGAGATGACAGTATAATTAAACAGTCTTACTTGTTGCTCCTCTAACGAATATACGGCCTGTGCCATAAGGAACTTCAGCAAGCTTAGCTACTCCCACAAGTAGCATCGCCTTTCCAACAATTTTTTAACACAAATGTTACCAAGCTTAAACGAAATTATTAACCACATAGCTCCACTCTTTAACATGTCTCGAGCCTGGCTCGAGTCTGTCTGTCGTGTTTTTCGTCTCTTCAGCTGAAAGCACTACCGAATATGTTCCTGTCTGCCTCGTATATAACGAACGGAACTGCATCGTATATAACTTTTTTCTCCCGCACAGTAGCGACGCACTAAATAGCTAATACAATAAGGTTTAGTAAAACTATTCTATTCGAATTTGGAATTTAACTGATAATTCAAATCATCTCCATATAATTTATAAGGAATGTGGTCCAAATTATTTATCTAAAAATAACGGACCGTTACACAACTAAATACAAGGATACCTAGATAAATTCGGAATAAATTACAAGAACTTTGAAGCCAATTATTATTATTTTAGTTTTATATTTCATTCTTTGCAATAAAAGCTAAGCCCATTTGGGCACTATTTATACAGTCACTAAACGCCCTTAGTGCAAAAAAGAACTATTAATTGAGAACTTCAGAAGAGTCAGTTTTTTTAAATACCGTTGTTTTTTGGAGAAATAATGAGTATGAGTGAAATGCCAAATTGTGTTAGCACAACTCAGTCGAACGTATTTGGTTGTCCAGATATAGTGGCATAGATGGTAATAAAGAAGCGAATGGTTTGGGTTGGGAGGATAGAGGGCGCTAGAAGTCATTTTCCCGGTCCCCATCTGGTTTTCTGCTTGTTTATATGTCTGATCACATCAGAACTACGAAACTGAGCCGTAAGGGTCAAGTCTCAATGCAAAGAGGTTAGTGCAAGCTGATAGTTTTCGTTTAAAGAAAGTGAAAATGTCGCGGAAAATTCATGAACTTCAATTCGTCACCTTTCGCAGCAATTGGGCATTTCCAGAAGCTCCATGAACCAAATTTTAACGAAAGATATGGGCTTACACGCATACAAAATTCAGTTGACTCAAGGACTGAAGCTTGCAAACCATAGGCACCGCCGCGTCGCGTGTTTGCTGACTGAATCCTAGAGCATATTGAAGGTGATGCTGAATTTTTTAAGAAAATCATCTTCAGCGACGAAGTCCATTTCCACTTCGGCGGATACGATAATTCGCAAAATTGTCTCATTTGGGGACGTGAAAACCCTCGAGTGACTGAAGAACAACGCGTCCCGCTAATATATGATGTGGTTTGTCGGCTGAAGGTGTCATTAGGCCGCTATTTTTGAAAACGAGGATGGCAAATGGTTACTGCCAATGACGAACGCTATCGCAACATGCATACAAACTGTTTATGGCCCTAATTGGAGAATATGAATCTTGAGGATATATTATTTCGTCTAGACGGAGCCACGTGCCACACGACAAGGGAAATAATGGCCATATTTGCGGAAAAATTATGGACCGTGTCCTTTCTCTACATGGTATCATCTATTCGGCAGCAAGGTCGTGTAATCTAACGCCTCTAGATTATTTCCATTGAGGCTTTTATAGGGACAGAGTCTTTGCGAAAAATCCTCAATCGCTCGATGAGCTCTAGAAAAACATGCGTCGAATTATTGATGAAATTGAGCCGCATTATCCGAAAATGAATTAAAAATATCACTAAAGGAGTGGAAATTTACGGAAACGTGAGGGGTGGGATATGTGGCAGATATTATATTTTGAACATAATTCCCTTGTCTCTACTTTCGGTGAAATGAATTAACTGAAAAGTTTTAAAAAATTATAAAATCAAATCCCCAAGTTCAAAATAGGTTATTCAGTCCAACTGTGTGTCACATTGCGAATTTCAACATGTACTTATTCTTTAACTTAAACAGCCGTAATTGTAATGTATAAATGTGTCTTTTAAAAATAATTATTTTTTACGATGAAAGATTACTTATTTCTTTATTAAGCAAGATATGAATGATTCATGTGAAACAAAATTTAACTTCGATAGAAAATATATTTATTTGCATATATATGAAACAAAGTTTTATTTAAGTTTAAAATATGTTTTCATATATGTGTAGGATCTCAATTTCGATGTTTTGGACTGTTAGACTACTACTCTCACTGAAGTGAAAAAAAGTAAAATAACATAATAACACCAGCATATTTTTACTAGTTCCAGCTGTTACACAAGTAATATTCCGCTTTATAGGTACATTATGTCGTTTCCCACCAGATTTTCATTTATCCTAGAAAATCTTATTTGTTTTTATTAGCCACTTTATATCGACAGTTAACAGCTCCTTCACGTACAAAATGTAATTTGTATTAAAAGGAGCGTTTGTTATTATAAAGCTCTCTCTAGATACGCTGGAATAAATCATAAGTGAAGTGCACGTTCTAGAAAATATCTAGTTTTTTAGACTAGTTGCAACCAGATCGTTGATGATGTTTTTCGTAATGTAATTAGAACATAAAAAAGTGCGAATATTTTTTTTTAAATTGATTTAGTTTGATAAGATTTTGCCGAACTGGGAGTTGTGGTGGGGGATAGGGATCTATAACGTGCTCACATCGCAGATACACGGAAACCACATTTTAAGACTACAAACACACCTAATGTTCAAATATGCTAGGATTCATTTCTACTTTAGGGAAAATCCTAGCTCCTCGACCAGGGTCGAACATGGGATCCCACAGTGAAAGGTTAGTGTCCTTACGGCTCAATCTCGAAACTACACTATACATACAATACACATGCTAACAAGGTAACCTTTTGGATTTCGTATATAATGTTCTGTTATAATTGAAAAAACATTTCTTAGATACATAAAAAAAATGCTTTAAGAAAAATGTGATTTTTTTTTTCAAATTTTAATTTAATGGTGTGAATTAAGAAAAATTACAATTCAAAATATTATTTGCCAAACATTTATTTGTTGGCAAACAAAATAACATTTACAAAAAAAATATTTTAAAAATGAGAATATTTTAGCTTTTAACCATTTAAGTAAAAATATATTTTTTTTATTCTTAACCCTAATTGGCTACAGCTGGAGAATTTTCACTTTTGCCCGTGTATACGGTTCCGCAAGTTGTGGATACATATTATCTTACTACGGTTCCGCAAATCTCACGCATGTGCCAGTATCACTTTTCTATAAATTATTATTGAATAGGCAGAAATAACAAAGTTAACAGGGGTGGGATTCACACAAATTTTCCCTCAAATCTCACTTAGTATTAGAGATAGACCCATTAACCTATATCAATTGGTTCTTGAGAAAACGTTCTATTCAAATATGTAAAATATACAGGGTGTTCAATAAAAAAAATAAAATTAATAACTGCAGCTGTTTTGTACGACCTTCCATTGTTCTGCTGACGGGATTTTTAAAATTTACATAAAAAGTCCTATAATATATTTACCGCTTTTTTTGTAATAATAAAAATAACAAAATTAGAGGGGTCGGATTTCTCACAAAATCACCCTCTACATGTTTTAAGACATGGACGCATGTTCATGTATTACCTACACAAACTTAATTCTACGTCTACACTCATATTCAAGCAGCAACATGGACGTTAAACTAAAATTTTGTTTACACGCTGGCGTATATTGACGCGCATACAAGGTGGGTAAATTTCGATGTTTGTATAGGGTAACTCGGTAACTGTAAGAGATACAAAAAAATGAAAGACGTATTCTCGATCTCTTTTTTTGAGACAAATTCACTGGCGAACAAGAATTTGCTATCGTCTTTTGTTTTCGAGTTAAAACAAAAGTTCGATTTTTCGACTTTTAGACACATGTAAATATCTTGGTTGTTTGTAAAGTTATGAAAAAACGACTTTTACATTCTTCACGCACTTTATTCTGTATAATACTGTGGCGTCGAGAAAATTTAAAAAAAAGGTGCAATTTCGAATTATGGCATAAAGTTGTATTTTTTAAATGGGAATCATAGTTGGCTATGGTTTGGTTAAAAAGAAAATTTTGTTCTCTTTCAAACTATATGTCATATGTGGGGTCGCTTTTGATGGGTAAGTATTTAATAGCGAAAATAATCTTTTAGTAGATGACTTTTTGTGTTTCTTTTTTATATTTATTCCAAGTAAGCGTGTGTCATCTATGACAGTATTTATCCGTTTGTCAATAAATTGTATATTAATAATTTTGTTTCCGTCATAATTACACCCCATTTAACCATAAAAGTGAAGATGAAAATTACGAGAAATATGATATGCTAGAATGCTTTATTCAAAGTAATAACAATTGTGATATTGCATCCGAAATATATTTCAATCGCTATCCAGAAAGAAGACAACCTAATAAAGCTGTTTTTAAGAAGTTAAAAGAAAATCTCGTTAATTGTGAGTCCTTCAACAAGCCAATTTTCTCGACGCCACTGTATTATACAGAAAAAAGTGACTCAAGAATGTAAAAGTTGCTTTTTCATAACTTTACAAATAACCAAGATACCGACGTGTCTAAAGTCGAAAGGTCGAACTTTTGTTTATAACTCGAAACCAAAAGACGATAGCAAATTTTTGTTTTCGCACGTTTTCTCAAAAAAAAAAGAGATTAAGAATGTGTCTTCCATTTTTTTTGTATCTGTTATAGTTACTGAGTTACCCTATACAAACATCAAAATTTACTCACCCTGTACATGAATATGCGTTGAATTCTTAAGACATGTACTGTACATACAGGTTGAGTTAATAGCGTGTTCTCCTTCGATAATCTTTGAACCGTTAGTGATACAACAATTTATTAAATACAAAATTTTTTTGGGTCGATAAGATCTATCGTTTAAAATTATTGTGAAATCTACAGGGTGCTTAAATTTTCTGTTACACACAAAAAATACTTTTTTTTAAATAGAACACTCTGTATATTTTGTCACCATTTTATTAAATGAAAAGAGTATTATATAGTGATATTTTGTTTTTGGATTTGCATGCAACGTTGCCAAGTTATTTAACATGTTCTGGAAATTTAAGGATTTATAATGGCCCGTTTAATAATTTTTATTTACTATGAAAACAAGCTGGGTAAGCAAATATTATAATATTCTTAGTTCATACTACACGCTAAGTATTAGTACCTTTTTTTACATTATTCTATTTTACAAGGTGTCCATGACGGCATGTCAATTAATGCGAATTTCGAATGGGAAAAACTCTGTTTTTTTAATGGAACACCCTGTATTTTTTTACATAGTTGTATTCCTCCCTCAAATTGCTTTCTTTTTTGTATGACACTTCCTATACCTACCTATTGAAGTTTTCGAGAAAATTAAGGTTTTCTCTTTAACCTTGCGATCATAGTAAAAATTAATACAATTTTATCAAGAATTGCTTTGGAAAAACAAAAATTGCGATCAGGCGAAAAATTATTTTCTTTAAAGTCGTAAAGGAAACAGTAAAAATAGCAAATTTATTGAACTTGAATGACAAAATTTACACCTCACCTTAGGTATGTACATAACAAAATAAAAGTGTAATTTTGAACGTAAACAGTAAATAGAAGAGAAAGAATAAAACATGTTACAAAATATGCTCAACGTGACCTCCTAGTTGTAAATTACAAATTCTGACTCTATGAAGAAATGAGTCACTTACATTTTGCAACATGTTAAGCGTGATGGTGTCGAATGCTAGTCGAATTCTTTGCTGCATATCTTCTCTTCTAGTTGGTGATGTTTTGTACACTAATCCTTTAATGTACCTCCACAAAAAAAGTCCAATTTTGTCAAATCTGGCGACCTTGGTGGCCATTGAACTGGTTCTCCTCGACCTATCCAATTGTCAGCAAATGTAACATTTAAAAAGTTTCTTACGGCAATACTGTAATGGGGTGGAGCTCCGTCGTGCTAGAGTCACAGCCTCTTTAAGACATTTTGAGGATACCCGTTTAACATCCTCCCAGTACATTTTGTAAAAAATTGAGGTACATATTCCCAGTCAAGTGACCATTAAAGAATTGCGGTCCAATTACATATTCACCTACTATCCCTGCCCACACATTGAGTGACCATCGGTGTTGATTATCTACAGTTCTCGTAAAATGAGGGTTCATGGTATCATAGTAGTGTTAATTATGTCTATTAACACAACCATTTTTATGAAATGTGGCCTTATCAGTGAATAGCTCGAAATTAAAAAGTTGCGGCTGTTGGTGAATCTTATTGAGTTTTGTGTCCTCAATATTCTTGTTACAGAGGATTGACTTATATCAAGTTGTCTATTAATTTCTCTCGTACTTTTATGCGGATCTTCAACAACACTTAATGTAACTTGAAGCACTTTTTCTTCATTTGTTGCTAGTTTTGTACGTTCATGTTTTTCATAATTTACATGTCTAGTTCGTTCAAACCTTTCTCGCAACCTTTCAAATGCAGAATGGTAAGGGTATCTTCGTTCTGGATAACGCTGAATATAAATTCTTGATGCCAATAGCGGATTTCTCTCCCCTTCTCCCAATGCATAAACCATATCGATCAACTCTTCGTGTGAAAAATTCATAATTTATTTAACAAAAATAATTAACTCAACTAGGAAATACAGAAGAATCACCACCAAGTAAAATTAATTACGTGTTAACCACAAAATATCAGTTTGACAGCAGAATTTTTTGTTTTTCCAAAGCCATTCTTGATAAAATTGTATTAATTTTTACTATGATCGCAAGGTTAAAGAGAAAACCTTAATTTTCTCTAAAACTTCAACAGTTAGGTATAGGAAGTGTATAGAAAGCAAATTGAAGGAGGAATCCAACTATTTAAAAAAACAGAGTTTTTCCCATTTGAAATTCGCATTAATTGACATGTCGTCATGGACACCCTGTAAAATAGAATAACGTAAAGAAGGTACTAATAGTTAGCGTGTAGTATGAACTAAGAATAGTATAATTTTGCTTACTCAGCTTGATTTCATAGGTAAATAAAAATTATTAGACGGGCCCTTATAAATCCTTAAATTTCCAGAAAATGTTAAATAACTTGGCAACGTTGCATGCAAATCCAAAAAAAAATATATCGCTGTATAACGCTCTTTTCATTTAATAAAATGGTGACAAAATATACAGGGTGTTCCATTAAAAAAAGTATTTCTTGTGTGTAACAGAGAATTTAAGTACCCTGTAGATTTCACAATAATTTTAAATGACAGATCTTATCGACCCAAAAACTTTTGTATTTAATAAATTGTTGTATCACTAACGGTTCAAAAGTTATCGAAGGAGGACACACTATTGACTCACCCTGTATGTGCGTGTGCCTGTAGGCAACTTTATTTCTAAATACGTTTTTGTTCTGCCATTATATGTAAGTATTTATTGTTACCTATTACCAAATAAATGTTCTTTAGTTTCTGTTTAATTCATACATGTGTCTGTTTACCTAATACGCATTAATACATATAAATAAATAATAAATTCTTTCGCCATTTAAATGAAGTGTTTCCTTACTTTTATATTATATGTAGCACATTACTTACAACTTACTCAGGAACATTCCTTAACATAATTCGAGAATTTGTGGATCCTTTGTAAAATTATTGGCTCACAACTTGCGGAAACATAATACCTAAATCCGTATGACACTGGCGCATGCGTGAGATTTACGGAACCGTAGGAAGATAGTATACGTATCCGCAACTTACGGCCTTCTCTTTTTGTAAAATCTGATCTGGTCTTTTTGCATTTTGCACAACAATAAATTAATTTTCAGTTGTCGGTAGCGCACGATTGTAGTTTTTACACGTATTTTAATTCGATTTTACCGCAACTTCAATAACTAATTATGTTTGTTGTGTAATAACTAAATCAAGCAGTTTTTAAGGCCATGGATATAAATTTTATATCAAACATCAATCAACATCCAATTACGAAAATAATCATGTTGAGTAGTAGCGTTGCTATACGGCTTCTATTTTTCAATTTGATACCTAAAATAAGGCACGTTGTTCGACGCGTTATTCCACTCACAAATTAAATTAACTGTCATGAATATGCAAATACGGTACAAATACAGCTGTGTACAGAACAACGTGCGTAAGGAAATTAGCAAGATGCTACCTGAAACCGCACTTGCACGCCATTTTTGCCTTAATTTGTTTCCTAATTTATGTTGTACTCGAAAGTGGATTCAGCAGTTATCACGGGCTTGTTGTTATACATAAAAAACGGGAAGTTATGATGAAAAATATCTAATTCTGTTTATAGTATTATACAGGGTCCGGCATACGTATAAAATAATGCTTGTATATCTTTATTTGTTTAATGGGCAAGTATTTTGAATAAAGGTTTTTTGTTAAGTTTTTTTACATTTTTTTTCTGTATACGACTGCATAACATTTTCATGGGGTTCCAGAATGAAAATTTACAGTAAAAATGAACCATTAATTTTTTTACCTCTAAAATTGCCCCAACAAAACTGATAATTACATTCAGTGACAATTAGCGATAATATACCAACGAATACCATAAACTAATGTAAGATTTAGCTAAAATAGCCATAATTACTGAAGATTTAAGTACCTACAGAACTTCAATCTACCTCTTAAACGATCTACCACTTAAACCCGAAATGTCAACGTTGGCGATAAATCCAGTGTTTCTATGTTCTTATAGAAAACAACCGTACTTTAGTTTATCGACACCCTGCCAAAATAGATTTCCCTGTTAGACAGCTCTGATCTGGCGTTTGAGGCGATTATGCTGACTGACTCTACATCAGTATATCGTCGGTCTCCTTGTCGAATAAGAGACCGAGTTCAACTGCGCCTCTTATTGCTGCCTTGAACAAAGCTGCTCTCACCACTGCAGTTTCATGGTGTTTTACGAACCGCCTGGGAATATATACATACTATGATCAGTACTACATACTCTACCATGTAAACACTCCAGTCTCAAGAGTCCTGTACCTGTACTTACCTTGTTAATATTTGGTTTTGAATTTAGTAGAAAAACACTGAATGAATATTGTAATGATGGAACGAACGGATTTTGTGAATTATTTTTGATAGGTGATCATTTTTCATGAGTGCTGATGATTGAATCACATTTTTGTTATATATTGTTAATGGGTTACTGAAAATCTAAGAAATTCCATAAAAGCCGTAAGGTTAAGAAATTATACACCACGATGAATACAGTTTCAACAACTTTATATCCATTTTAAAAGTTGTAACCTAAAACAAATGAATCCTAATTATGAAAAACATCCATAGAACTGTAATGCAAGGAACATTTTCTAAACTAAAAAACAGTTCATAAGAGAAATAACCCTTTTTCTCCTAGCTTGATATCGCATAAACAAAACTTTTGCACATAAGTTAAAAAAATTAAAATACTCGATTATTGTAGATATAAAATCTAACATTAATTCATTTCGGGCAGAAATGGGATACACTTTATCTCTACAAAAACACTGATTTTACTCAAAAATTAAGTCATCATAGTGTATTAAAAGAAGACTTAAATCAAATAGAACTGGGAGATAACTACGAAGTGAACAATGAAAACAGAGAAACACGTTTATCTCGTAACACAGCTGAGAACAATGGATTAAAGCTTGCTGAGAAATTGTCAGAAACAAAGATCTCGAGGTCGCTCTCGCTGGTCGATAGATGTGTGACATTATGTTAGAGTAGTAATAGTCCGGCACACCATCGAGGCGTAATCAAGGGTAGCTACCGTTTGTCTTGGGGCCACTGCCCGTGACATCTTCTCCGTCGATTCCACATCGACGGTTTCTGTTCATGACAATTCTAACCACGGATATAATGTCAAATTAACGCAAATGGCATTATACAGACAGTTTCATATTATTCATTGTCCCCTAAATATTAGAAAATGCAATGTATGCGAAGAAGATAATCACATTTTAAATTAATTTTGTTAAGAAGACGTCTCATCCTCCTTTAAACTTTTTTCCTCCCCTTCAGTTTTTATGACGTATTCGGTAGTAATTTATGAAAGCAATCAATAGTACCAAATCTTCTGCTATTATGTCACATTTTTTTTCTTTGATAGCCATAGCGCCAACATGGCAAACGATAATAAAATTCAAGGTCAAGGAGATATCTTTCAATTTTCTACCATCAACTTTTATTTGAAACATTCTTTGATTAAACCAATATTAACATAATTATGAACATTATGCAGAACATTTTACCCATCTGACACAAATGTCTTTTATCAAATCTCATATACAGTATGTGTATTAAAGTATTAGACATAGTACATTGAAGGAAGAAACTTGGCAGCGTATACTGTTGGCCGCACGACAGCTAGATGGAAAATGAATTCGCTGAACAGTGTAACGAAATGATTTTTCCGTTAAAGATTTTCTATTGTAATAAGACCTCAATAGGTTCATTATTCACTTTGGTACACTGTGTATACGATAACTTACATTAATGTTTATACAACAAAACAAAAGAAAGTTTAGTGCCATATTCCCCAAAAAGAAACAATTATGCAGCTACGGACACGTGTTTCGGAGTTATTGCCCCTCATCAGCGTAGCGTAGCTAAGGAACTGGATCTACGATGGGATAGATCAGGAACAAAAACTAAAATCTTTCCAGCCTTATTTTAGTTTTTGTTCCTGATCTATCCCATCGTAGATCCAGTTCCTTAGCTACGCTACGCTGATGAGGGGCAATAACTCCGAAACACGTGTCCGTAGCTGCATAATTGTTTCTTTTTGGGGAATATGGCACTAAACTTTCTTTGTTTTATTTTGAACCCCAATAAATCTATCTTGTTTTATTAATGTTTATTTTAAAACCGCTTTAAATAAAATGTCAATTTATTTTATTAGTCATCAGAGAAATAGTTTTTATCTAAATTTTAAATAATATATACGGTGTTCCATTAAAAAAATTGAGGTCATGCAAAGATTTTACGTTTCCGATAGTCGTTTGTTTTTCTGATAGCAAATTATGAAAATTCAGAAGAATTCATAAAACTTTTGTGTTTAATATTTTTTTGATAACTCCTCAAGTAAAGTTTACAGGGGGTGTGTCAATATATGAGAAATACCCCAGAACATATTTACGCGGTGACACATCACCTAGCGTCAACCCTGGAATTGACGTCATTTATCGCTACCTTCCGATTTCTAGTATATTTATTCAAAAATACAGATGTATAGTATAGTAAGGTCTAGTCATCACCTATGAAGTCATATATATTTATTACATTTTCTGAACATGTGTTGATATCATTCAAGATGACTAGAATCATATTAAAAACTAGATTTCCTGCAAATAAACCTGTCGATGACAAATCCCTTTTCAGTGCCTACTTTTAATTGACGTCAGATGGAAGCCCAGGCCTAGACTCAACATTTGTTTGAGATACGTCTACGTTAAGATGAAAATGACATTAATTGGCCTTACGTCACGATAAATCCTGAGCAATCCTAACGAAAGACAAAGATTGCTATGTAATCAAGATTCATTTGTTACATAATGGCTCCGGCTTATGTCAGCGATAACTGTATCGATTCGTTCTCATCAAATCAGGCCATCTTAATAAATGAAACGAATGAAAAGAATATCCATTTCAACTTCGTCGGAATATTATTGGATTTGAGTTTTTATATCCACGGAAATGTTAACAAAAAAACTCACCATTCTGTGGTATTTGTAAGAATTAGAGTTATGAGATAACATTATGCTTCATTAAGAACCAACAAACGACATAGACTTTTTTGTATTTTAATGATTAATAACATTGGCCGGCACATATGTTGGTAACTTAAAAGTTAGATCTATTTAGGATGCTGATTCCAAAAATTGCATTTTGTCCCATCAACTTATTAAAGTTGGAGAGCATATCCTTTACTAATTCAGAATAGTGCCTTATGTCTGCTAAGAAAGTTTTTTACAAATAGAGCACGCAAGGACAAGGCACTGGACTCATTCTCGTTCATTGAATCTATGATGTGGTTCCCCTTTTCCCTTTCACTTTTGTGACGTAACGAGTTGGGTATTCGTTACTTTGGCACCCTTTAGTACAGCAGCGATAGTCTGAACTTTTTATTACGGTACGGTAGCGAGCATTAGTTCCTGTTTTAAAGTTTAGAAACACCACTTTATTCTATCAGCAGTATGGTGGAAGATAACTCAGTGAAGAAACGATTTGTCCTGGGGTCTTTGTGTATAGTTGTCAGTTGCGTTGTAGCAATGGATAACTTCACCTTACCTGCCGAAAATGATTCTCGGTGTATAAACAGATTTACTACTTATACCTCTGCTTTAAATAAAAAGGCAGAATTTCAACTTCACTTACCCTTTATTTGACTGCTTCACAGAAGAATAATAAAATATATATATATACACAACAGTTATATTATAATGCAGCATAAATATTAACCTATATTATAAGTCAACAGCCATGGAACCAACCAGGAGGTAATGATAATGCAAGAACAGTGTTCGGTTATATCAAGTGCAACTAAGTTATGGAAGCTACTACTATTACTATCAGCCGGCAATATTCAAATAATTACTACAAGCACTTACAAAAGCAAGCAAGCGGTGATTCAAAATAATGCAAGGGTACCGCAACTACTACTACTGGTATCTACAGCAAGGGGTTAATGAGGCGGTATTATGGCAAGCGGTAAGTGCAGCAATATATCCAGGTGCAAGTGGTTACGGGGTATAAGCGTGACACAATGGCAAGATGTCAGTCCAGGGACAGGCGTTATATATGCCTAATCGCGAGTGCTATATTATTAGATTAGTTGCTAATGTCCCTTATTGACTACGTGTGTCGGACGGAACGGCTAATACATTACACCCCGGGGCACTTCGTGTGATTCTATCTACATACGAGGCCTCAAAGGTAATTTAAACTGTGAATGAGATGGAACCCTATCCACATACGAGGCATTAGAGTTCTATCTTAACGTCAGCTACAAATAATAACAACCGCGTATTCTCGATGCTAGCTGTTAAATAGTTAACCCTAATTTTACTAATCAGTCATGAAATTTACCAAATATCCCTGGCCGATCGGAATAGCAGGTATTCGTAGATAGTCAATAATTTACAGATGGAATAGTAAAGCAGGCAATTGGATACAATCGGATAATGACGGAAGTATAAATAAAAACAGTAAAAAAAACAGTTAAAGTAATCCTTACTACAATCGGATTGCGGAGCACACTGGAGATCAGGAGCTGCGTGCTGCTAACCTCAGCACGGACTGAGAGAGCTCTGTTTCCATCGGTGTATTTAGATTTATACTCAGTGACGAACAAAAAATTACTTTGAATCTGCTCGATACGCAAAGTTGTCAACTGCCGTCCGTCGCAAATATTATTATCACTACCGGATTGCGGAGCACACTGGAGATCAGGATCTGCGTGCTGCTAACCTCAGCACGGACTGGGAGAGCTCTGTTTCCATCGGTGTGTTTAGATTTATACTCAGTGACGAACAAAAAATTACTTTGAATCTGCGCGACACGCGAAGTTGTCAACTGCCGTCCGTGGCAAATGTTATTTAAGCTAGCTTGGTGCATCGTACTTAAATAAATTCCCTGCGTTAATTCACATAAACAAATGTTAATAAAATATTCTAAGGCTGGGAATCGCTATCATCTCATAATCTTAAAACTATATTTCCGAAAAGAAATAATTTAAAACAGCCATGTATTAATATTTATAATAGATCAGCTAATAACTTATCAGGCAAATTATTGCAATAAATAGAAACATATTTCTTTACCATTTAGAAATATTTTCAACTTGGCTTAAAATTAAACTGTATTAAATTAAACTCTTTTCCTCTTACTTGGTTAAGTATAAACACAATAATTAATCAATTATAAATCTATCATTAGGATGATAAAATAAACTAAGATTGCATCCGAATTCGGTCTTATTTCAACAGAAAACTATTACCGGAAAATTCAATTCTTTACACTTTAACCTAGAAGATCTATTCCTCCTGTGAATATTCCATAAGTATAAAGTTCAATGGTCTATATTTACCACAAATATACAGATTGTGTGCTGAGTCATTAAACATATAGTAGGAGAGCCAGTGACATTTTTCGGTGATGATTTAGTTAAGGCCTATTCTTTGAGAGGATGTTGAGAGGGGCATAACTAAGTGTCATCCGCGAGGATTAACCCGGATTCCAGTCATAAGGGGGGTGGCAGAACGCCCCCAACGTGTAAAAAAAACGGCATCTTTTTATTATTTAGTTAAGGCTGAAATTTTCTCCAGTAGTCCTCTGATAGCCCACAATCATCGATATAATATTTGCAGAACGATTGGCCAGTCATAAAGGGGTGGCAGATCACCCCCAACATGTGTCGTGTGAACGATGAACTTTTTATTATTTAGTTAAGCTTCATCTTTTAGTATGTTGTTGTGACAACTATTTCAAGTGTAAATGCCAATTTGCAGAACAAAATGGCGGCATTAACACCCTGGCTGAACGATTTGAATTTGTAAAAATTTTTTACTTTCAGCCGCATATATCTTTTGAACTATGCAGCATACGAGAAAGTTGTATTATTATTTTTTGTGAGAAATTTAATTCTCTACAAAAAAGGTTTTTTGGCATTTTCGTGTATCTCCTTTAGTTTCTGAGATATACTGAAAATAAAAAAAATTTGCAAAAATTTTTTACGTTCAGACGCAAATATCTTTGGAACTATGCTAGATGTGAGAATGCGACATGAAACACTTTTTTGTAGGAAATTTAATTTTCTATAAAAATAGTCTCTTGACATTTTCGTGTATCTCCTTTAGTTTCTGAGATATACTAAAAATAAAGAATTTTCTTTCCATTGCCGACAAACCGTTGGAGACGTACTAATTAATATTTTCCTAAAACCATGTTTTTTTATTCCTACAAGTTCAGAAACGTCGAAAAATGTCATTTTTAGCAATAGTGAAATTGAGCCCTATACCATTATACATTTTTCAACGCAGTCATGCGATGAAATGTTAAGGACAAGTCACCTTAGCCAAATTCTTTCCGATTACTTTTGAATCATCCGATTTTCTGTACCCATTGAAAGAAAGTTCAATGATTTTTTTTTCAGATGCTTCTATTGTTGCGTTCTCGAAAAAATTTTTTTCGTTGCAATTGTGTTATCTGATTTTCATAATGATACTGATTTCAGAAAAATATAATCAGTGCATATTGAGAACCCCAAAATATGATGAATATTATTGTAATTGTATTACTATAATAATTAAAAAAACCCGATTGCCATGAAAAAAATTATGAAAATTTTTTTTGGAAAAAAATCGAAATTATTGAGGTTCCTCTCGATAAATAAAAAACATTGTAAATGTATGTTGAATCATTAATATCTTTTTTTTGATCATATCAAAAATGTTCCAAAAAAGGAAATACACGAAATAATTGGCTGGAGTAACGAAATCAAGGCGTGCATACAGGGTATTCAAATAGTTCTGCCAGGGTGTTAAAACCGCCATTTTGTTCTGTCAATTGGCATTTACACTTGAAACTTGAAATAACTGCGATAATAACTATCTTGAGCACCAGAATGTCCTTCCTCACGAATGTTCTATTCATGAGGAAAATTCCTTATTTTCAGTTTATCTCAGAAACTAAAGGAGATACGCGAAAATGTCAAGAGATTATTTTTGTAGAGAATTATATTTCCTACAAAAAGTGTTTCGAATCGTATTCTCGCATCTAGCATAGTACCAAAGATATTTGCGTCTGAACGTAAAAAATTTTTGCAATTTTTTTTATTTTCAGTATATCTCAGAAACTAAAGAAGATACACGAAAATGCCAAAAAAACCTTTTTTGTAGAGAATTAAATTTCCCACAAAAAACAATAATACAACTTTCTCGTATGCTGCATAGTTCCAAAGATATATGCGGCTGAAAGTAAAAAATTTTTACAAATTCAAATCGTTCTGCCAGGGTGTTAATGCCATTTTGTTCTGCAAATTGGTATTTACACTTGAAATAGTTGTCACAACAACATACTAAAAGATGAAGCTTAACTAAAGAATAAAAAGTTCATCGTTCACACGACACATGTTGGGGGTGATCTGCCACCCCCTTATGACTGGCCAATCGTTCTGCAAATATTATATCGATGATTGTGAGCTATCAGAGGACTACTGGAGAAAATTTCAGCCTAACTAAATAATAAAAAGATGCAGTTTTTTTTACACGTTGGGGGTGTTCTGCCACCCCCTTATGACTGGAATCCGGGTTAATCCTCGCGAAGGACACTTAGTTATGCCCCTCTTAACATCCTCTCAAAAAATAGGCCTTAACTAAATCATCACCGAAAAATGTCACTGACTCTTAGACTAATAGTACATTGAAGGAAGACTGAAAATTGACATCGTATCGCGGGCAGTGTGCATTGACCGCACTACAGCTAGATGGAAAATGAATTCTCTGCTATTCTAACACGCCTGCTCCAAACCCCACCGTGGACGTAAAGCAAATTTTTGTTTACAAAATAAAAAAATCATTATTTTGATATGTACATACAGTCATCCACATGTTCTCTGTAAACTGACTTTTTTTAATTATTGTTTTTTTTTTTAATATTTTAAGAATTATAATGCATTGTTTGTTGCTGTGCAGGAAAATGCCTCCATGCAGAATGATAAAAGGTGAAGCTGTATCTGGAAGGTGTCGTCCTGGCTGGAAACCATTTTTTGTCAACTTTGTCCCTCGTTATATTATTTGTTTGTTTTCATATATTTATATATGAAATAAATAACATAAAAAGTAGCCTTAATTAGAAACGTATATAAAATAGGAGATAAAGTTGATTAAATTGGAATTGGAATTGGGAATTCACTGATACATTTATTCACTTTGTCAGCTTATGGCCGTTTTTTACTCTTGGGCAGGTCTGACATACTTTATTATTAAATTAATATCAAGAATAAAATACAACAAATAAAATTGTCAACTATACAATGGAGAGAAATAAATTACGTTCTACACACCACGAGGCATAACAATAGACTAAAATCAAATGTTAATCTTTGCTAAATAAGTAAACAAGTCTTGCTTACGTATTTGGGTATTTCTGTATCTGACACCGCCCATGACTTGCGGACCAATTTGCCAAATCTACTTATGTGCCTCTGGTTTATATTGTAACGTTGCCATGTAAGAAACCCATGACTTTCAATCTGTATATATATTAAAACATTGACAAATTACACTAAAAGTGTAGACAGTGAAATTTTGATATAAAGTACCATTATCATGTTAAAGCTGGCAATCTAGTGCTGGTAGGGCCAAACATATGCTTTTTTTGAAATTAGCTCTTCAAATATATTGAATAGGTCTAATTTCCAAAGCACCAAATCAAAAATTGCTGGGCTGTGTAATGTTAATTGATAATTTCTTTAGGAAATGTAATTTGAGAGTCAAAAATTGTAACAATTAAACAATTCTTTAATAAAACAAATGTATATGATTAAAATACCTTCAAATGTGTGTTAAATATTGATTGATCCTGGAAAAAATGTCTCGATGTTTTACGTCGACGTTACATAGTAAATACATCTTTTTTAACGCTATTTGTAGAATACACAACTACAAATTAAAAAAAATATATGTATTCAAATATCATTTACCGCTTTTGAGAAAATGCTACAGTAGTCAATCGTTGCTCAGGTCATCCAGTACACCCTTTGCACGATTAGTTTTTATCCTTGGTTAAATCGACCATATTGTATAATGTATACATTTTCAACAAATATATTTTGGTGGTGACCCATGACATGCTAGAAAAGTAGGTATGCACGCCAACTTCGCTTTTGTTCAGTTTTTAGGGTAAATTCAGTGTTATGTTCTGCGTATGGGCCAGCGTTCAGCTATAATACAGCATCCATCGGATCTCCAGAGAACATCTCATTGTGTTCGGTTGATTTATATCCCGACTTCTTTCCCGTCATTGCATGCCGTTCTCTGGGGCAATAGATCAGTGGCGTATGTACATACGTTTAAACAGTGTGTTAAATTTTGTTTAATTTCGTTCTAAAGAATACAGATATTTTTTTATTCGATAAAATTAAAACAGTAAACATCATACTACGAATAAACCGGTTTCAAAATCGACTCGAATCTGACAAAATTTCCATAAACCTGAAAATCAGTATACACCTAAAGTTTGGCTTCCTGGTTAAAATACTATCCTGACCTAGTATTGCTCGCCGTCAATTTCTGAAAATATAGCTCAAAATTAGTTTTTTGCAAATAGTTCTGTTTCGGCAGGTAGCATGAAAAAATGTAGTTTGCGAAAAAAAAATCAAACAAATTTGTTAAGCTGTTTTAGTTATGTACTATATCAAATAAACATCTATGTACGATATATTACGAATTATGGCTGTTATTTTCATACTTTATGTTTACTTTTCCCAAAGCGCATAGGTAAATTTTAAATTTTTTTCTACATTAACTGTCTAGATTGGTAAATGTACATTCACCGGAAAACGTATACATTTACCAATTACCGTAATATACATTTGTTAATTTGTTTTCTTACTTTTTTATATTCCTGTCTATTAATTATTTAGTGTCTGTTTTCTATATACAATTAGTATGGTATTGTACTGTTAAGTATTCTGTTATAACACAAACAATTGGGAGACATTTTCGCCGCCGTCGTCACCACCTTCACCACCACCACCACCACCACCACCTTCATCATCACCAGCATCTCCTCCAGTATCACCACCACTACCAACTCACGTACCCATCAAGGATATTTATGGAAATTTATAATAAAATATTAAAAATGAAATATGTACGTTATTTACGTCTTTATTATTTATATTTTATAACATCATGTTAGCACCTTCAATCCCAGGTTCAAATCTCGGTTTCAACACATTTTTTATTTATTTATACACACCTATGTCTATCGTAGGTGTGTAAACATTAAAAATTTTATTAATAAAGATATCCCCCATTAACCGGCGACGCTGATAAAATTTCAGTTATTCAACTTTTACACATGAAGCTTCAACTTCATATCATAAATTGAGAGGGTTTGTGAACACTTCCTGTTGGGTTTGTTATCACTTCGTGTTAAAACTTTACATCAATAAATTTCGTACAAAAGTGACAGCCAGCCTACATGTTCGATCAAAAACCCTAATTATTATTATTTTATATACTTATAAAAAATGCATTTGTAAATTGTTTTGATATTCGTTTACATATGTATTAATTTATTAGTAACTTAGGGTTCCTCTTATTAGTGTGTAATATTTTTCATCGTGTCCAGGTGTCAGTGTAATAAGGCATGTATTAAATTATATATTTAACGATTTCTGGGTGTAGCATCTATGAGGTCACTAGAAGACTCTAGTCTACCATATTCTTCTGTAATCACCCCGCATGCTTTTTCTATATGCAGACATTTTATTTGTTTTCTTTAATATCATGTGACGTCACTAGCAATCTCCAGTCCGGCATATTTTTCTATAACCACCACACATGCTTTTTTTTCCTTTAATATCATGTGACGCCACCAGCAATCTCTAGTTCGGCATATTTTGCTATAACCGCTGCGCATGCTATTTCTATAAGCATCCTACATTTCTATAAGCATCCTACAATTTTTTTTTGGGCCACTATGTAATTTATACCTGCGCTCTCATCATCACAACTACTTCAATTGTATGGGCCGCTATGTAATTTACACCGGCGCTCCCACTATCACGATTACTTCTTGTAGCAGAGGCTCAATGACCAGAGGTTCCTAGAAGAAGTCTTCAAAGCTCTTCACCTTCTACAACAACTCTTCACCTAACACAACAATGACCAGAAGCTCACTTCTTGGTCTCTCTCGATGGACACATGCCATCCAAGTTTTTTCACTCACTTCTGTTCTTGAACTCCTACAGCTTATCTACTGATATTTTGCATTGTTTACAACTGCGTAAATCTATCTCTCTATTTATGGAGTAGCCCTACTCTTACTGACTACACTGACTTCGATAGAAAGAAACATTCTTTTTAAAACCAAGAAAGGGAGAAATTAGAGACCAAAAATACTATACTCATCCCAAAGCTTACGAGTGATACACCCAAAAAATATCCTATATTTATACGCATCTAAATACGATACGACATCGTCGATGTTTAAAATGGATAAGTTAAACAATATGCGAAATGATTTAGCAAATATTTCTACTACATTTAATGATGACAAGGTTTCACAGGCAGGATTTCCAAGGCAGTAGAAAGGTATCCTTGCTGTATATGCCGCAGGAAGAAATTAACTGGACAACTGCATAAAAAAATCAGTAACCAAAATAAGGACTGCTCTATTAACGCAGTCAAGTAACATTCATATCGTGTTTATCATCAGGTTCAACCATGAAGAGGAAATAACCTACCTTTTGAAGAAGATGTCAAAAAATTAGTTGGGGTTAACACCTGTTAGAGCACCTTTGTCGCCAGCTCCCAAAACATTTCTAAACCTGTTGTGTCACTTACTTGACCGTTCTTCTAGAGGATGCGGTTGTCAGAATGTAGGAGTGATTTTTAGTAATTGCCACGAACAATCTTGTTTGAATTCTAATCCAGCTAAAGTACGCCATTGACTGGAATGGTGTTTGTATTACTGTTCTTGATTATATTTATTTATGATTCATGTTTAATGTAAAAAATAATTAAAATGAACTTTTTTTGTAGATAATTTTGTTTACTTTAATTTTTCATCCTTCGCTTTTTTGTACTACATACCTAAACACCGTTAATCGCAAAAACTAATTTTAAACGCAACTTTCTCAAAATCTTTCCCAAAATGCAACAAAAGCTACACTCTCATTGGTGAGAACTTTTAGTATGTTAATCAAGAGGCTAAAATCTAGATGTATACCATTTTTCAGCTTTATGGGAATTTTGTCAGGTTCAAATCCTCGTTAGACGTTACTACAAAATTATTATTTTATTTGATTCATGATTTAAACATTAAATGCTACAGTTTTTAAATTTTATTAAAAACAAGGAATTTTTTTATATTTAAATGTTCCAAAAATATTTTATTAAAACTCTTTTTATTTTCTCCTATAGATACTATATTCGTAATTAAGTTTTTGTTATTTGTTTATTAAAATAAATGGGCTTGTAGATCATTTGTATTTGTCAATCCTAGAACTTAGAATTTTAAAGAAACCCACCGCCCACCCTCCACCTCCGCCACAGCATGAATCAGTCTGCTCCAAAACGTTTACAGTGAAATACACCCCAAACCTTGTTGATTACTACAAGCTCAGCATGAAAGGCTTCAGGGCTTTCGCCTTCGACTCTCTCCTTGATTATATATGCTGAAAAATGGCCACCACCGTTTCTTCTCTTTCATTAAACGGGAATAAAAAAAAACGTGAGAGTATGCTTTCTTGAGAATTTATTACATTTCACTTGTAAAGCAATATCCTTGTAGATATTTTTTGGGCATAGTTTAGTTTAACCAATTTCGTTTGTTGTTTTGTTTTAGTAATTTAAAAAAAATGTTCTTCTCACAAAACATAAGAACTAGTCAAAGAACCTTTCTTACAGATTCGCGATAATAAAACTATTTAGGCTATTTTTACACAAGTTTTTCAAACAGACGTTATCAATAATAATAATAATAAATTAAAAATAGTTTTTATGAACAATGCATAAAAAATATGCTTATTTCTACAGCTACTTCCAGAAAATATCAGACTGCTAAAAAGACAGAGATAAGTGACACTAAATTGTATCACTCATCAAAGAAACTGATAAATTATGGGGTGCGGCAAAATATACCCAGCTATAGAATATTGTTATAATTTTGTTATTTCCTTGACAACTGTCAAAAGTGAAGTTTTATATCAAAGTAGAAAGATACAAAATTTTCTTATGGAGCGTTATTCGCCTCAAGAACGCTCAGAGATTGTAAAATTGTATTTTATTTTCTTCGATAATTTCAACTCAACGCGCTTTTAGAAGAGCGTATCCCGATCGAAGAGCTCCACACGGAGAAACAATTCGGCGTTTAGCAAACGCGTTTTTACAAAATGGCAAGTAATTGATGTATGGCGTACTGGAAGACCTCGTTCTGGTCGTTCAAACGAAATAATTGAGCTTGTTCGGGCTGACGTTTAGGCAGAACCAAAAACTTCTACAAGACGTGCGACGAAATTAGGGCTTTAAGAAGAATTTTGCACTTAGACTTGCATATGTATCCATACAAAATTCCAACTGTGTTCAAACTACGGCCAATTGATATTCAAAGACGTTTGCAATACGCACAAATCGTTACAAACTTAGTGGAAGCAGAACCCAATTTTTGGCAAAATTGATAATGAGCGACAAAGCAAATTTTTGTGTCAACAAGCAAAATGATGTTTTTTTGGGGAACAAAAAACTCTCATTTTATTCAAGAGAACATGCAGTTTGATCAAAAAGTCGTTGTTTGATGCGCAATATGCCCCGAACGATTCATCGGATCCTTCTTTTTTGAATATGCCAGGGAATATGCAGTTACTGTTAATGGAGAGCGGTATCGAACAATGATACGTGAATTTCTGCAACCACAGTTGCACTTGGCATAGGAAACTTCGGGTTCCAACAGGATGGCGCCACATGCCACACAGAGCGTGAAACGGTCGCTCTTCTTAGACACATTTTCCCTGCCACGCTGCTCTCAAAAAATGGAGATATTGAGTGGCCGCCTCATTCCCCTGATTTTACGGCACCAGATTATTTCTTGTGGGAATACTTGAAAGATAAAGTCTATAATAATCACCCACAACCGTTAGAAGACTTAAAAGCAAATATTCGTGAAGAAATTGCGCAAATTCCAGCTAAAATATTGCCCAAAGTTATGCTGCAAGCTCAAAGTAGGTCATTGTCTCTCTTGCCGTGGCGGTCATTTACTCGATGTTGTTTTTCATAAATAATTTTACATATTTTAATAAATAGTTTTTTTTTATTTTAAAAAAACTTGGCTGGGTATATTTTGCCGCACCCTATATCGAGTAAACTTATATTAAAAAGATATAACCATCCCAAATATAGGGGAAAAGATCAGTATTTGAAAGCTTTAAGGACAAAAAGAGACCAATTTGCAAATTTATGTTGGCCACCTTGTGAAGACACAGCCTTCAGGCAAACGAAGACATTTATATTCAGCGGGTACATGATTATATTTCGCAGCAACTTAAGAGAATAAACTTTGATACGCAAATTTCTTACGGTATAGTTAAAAGTTTATTATGTCGCAAGTTAAAGCCTTGTACATCTATTTTGAATGTAATTTTGTTGTATAAATAAGGTGGTGATTTATTAAGGATTAGCTTTATACAGAAAGCTACAAACAAGGCATCTCCCTTGCTTAACTTTCAACCATTTAAAGCCTGTGGATCTGGATGAAACATGCTCAAATTTACGAGCCCGTAAATTCATCGTACACACTTAGTTTGATTTCTCTGCAGTCTTATATTTACATGCTTACCTAAAAACGGATCACTTTCCATATCAGCGTAATCCAGCGACAATAGGGAACTTGCACATTTTTTTTACTTCATAAAAATGTTCTACAATACTAAAAAATAAGATATGCAAAATATGACGCCTTAATTCCCAATAATAAATTTGTTATAAATTATTAAAGTTTCGCGCGCGAGTGAACCGTTTCAAACAGGTTCAAAAGCGCGGGAGTAGTCGTGACATCACACCATACCACGACGGAGATCCCAGCACTCGACTGCTTGATTTCAGCCGTAAAAATACCAGCATCGCCATAAATTTTGAGTGTATAGGTACTTAAAATGGAAACAAAAACTCCTTATTTTAAATATTGCATTGTACCGTTGTGTAAGAATACTACAGTAAAAGTGCCAGATAAAATATTTATAATGTTGCCAGAAGATAAGATTCGTCGATCAAAATGGCAAAAAGTGTGTAGAAGAAATGAAAAAGACATTTCACAGACATGTAGGTCTCTACATGTGTGTGATCATTTTAATGTAAGTACATTATTAAATACTATATGTCTATCTACTAGTTTTTCGCAGGCGGGCAATAAAATATTCCGAATTCCGAATTATTGAATTTTAATTAGGGTAGGATTAAAGAAAGAATGTGTATACAATGTTAGAAAATAAGATTAGTAGATAGAATGTAATTTAGTGATACTAAGTAAAGGTAATTTCCTGGTGCGAAAGTAAACAGCTATTTATTATTATACTCTTCGCAAATACGATTACGAAGAGTATATTGCATTTGATCGGGACATTTCTAAAATCGTTAATATCGCTCGCAGAGAAAAAATCATTTCGTTCGTCATCGAATTCTGAACAACTTTCAAAATGTCCGTCTGTTCATCTGTCCGTCCGTCTGTCTGTCCGTCACGTTTCTTGTAAGCACGATAACTAAAGAAAAAAAAGTCCGTTCGAATTGAAATTTGGGCTATAAGTTAGTGTTAGCTAGAGGAAGAAATCCATTGTTTTTGAAAAAAAATCAAATAGTAAATAAAAAAGTTATAGGACATTTTATTTAAAAATATGAATCTACAGAGGGTTGCAATTTTCAATGTGCTACTAAAATTGAAGTAATTTTCTAAAGACACCAAAATGCTGTAAAATATACTACCACAAATTTCGCCTACGCAGTCGGCATCATCGGGAGATGAAAAAAAAATTGAAAATTAAATATGTGATCAATATATTAGGTATTGTAATAATGAATCTTAGTTTATACTATAAAATATACTGCCACGCGTTTCGCCAATACAGTCGGCACCATCGGGAGAGAAAATTAAATATGTAGTCAATACATTAGGTATTGTAAGAATGAAGTTTATAAGACAAACACAAGATTCTTTTAAAAAAACTGCGAAGAGTATCCTACAGAATGTGCAACAATTATATAAAAGTTCAATAACACTACTGTCTGCGAAGAATAAAATGTTTACCTCTAGTATATATAGTATATTGCAAATACCTTTCCCTTGTCCTTTAATTTATTCTATTCAAATCTTACATTTATCTATTATGTGAATGATAACACGACACAATCACTTATTTCCCTTGCTCCAAAACATAGTACGAAAATACCTACGATAGGTAATTATACATTTGCGCAACATTTCCTTTGCAGCAAATGTCTTCTATAGACACTTTACGCGTGTGTACCAAAAAAAAAACACGAAAAATATAGAAGTGGCTGTTGCAAAGAATTACCCTAAATTCTTTCAAACATAAGACTAAGTCTGCTAAAAATGCTTAGTTGCGCTAAGCATTTTGTAGTTATTTCTTTTTATTCCGTGATCAAGTCATAACTATTTTATGTTTATAAATTATTACTAAAAGCTAAAAAAATACATACTTCTCTGCCTTGACCCCGCGGATCTCTCCAAGGGAAAAACTTTCACTATTTTGTATAAAAGATGCCACCATAAACATATCTACTTTAAGCAAATTATCAGATTGGCCCTTTGAAAAACCTTGATCAGTCATTTTAAAAATCTGTACAACTACAATAAGCGGTACTATAAAACACAATTATATATTTATATCAGAACAGTCACTAACAAATCAACCACAGTCTTTTAACACCGGTAAACATCTGATTGTATTGCTTCCCGGCGCGACGACTACCGAATATGGTATGGTGTGACGTCACAGTCAATAGTAGCTCGTTTCGGGCCACTTCAAATTTATCGCTGTTTAGATCCTTTATACTGATCGCGTGGAATAAGAAAACTTGTTTTTTTGTGAAGTACACGTTTTATTACAACGTTACGCTATGTTTTTTAGTATTATTTTTATTTTTAAAATTATAGGCAAGTTCCCTATTAGTGGCAAAAATACAGTGCGATTTGCAGCGAACGGTATATATTTAACTTACTATATTAGTTATATGAACAGGAAAGTTTAAATAGAAATCGATGTATAGCTCATACATTTCTGGGAGTGGTTTGAAAATGAAGACGGTTTAGTTGAATAGGAATATTAATCACTTTAAGTTAAGTGGTTTCCACCCAAAAACGTAAGAGAAGGTTTTGTGGAATTAACAGATAAGCAAAATTACTCAGACATAGATATGATTCAGTGATTGTCTTCATGAATTGTTTTAAGGCATCATCACTGACAGCCAAGCAGCCCTCAGAGCTCTGGAAGCAGTAGAAATACGATCTAAAACAGTAAAAGACTGCCTGGAGTCCCTGGAGAAACTTACAGAACACAACAGTGTACAACTGGAGTGGACACGAGGACACCAGGGAAATACGGGAAACGAAAAAGCAGACATGCTAGCCAGAAAAGGCGCTATATCAATTCTAACAGGTCCCGAACCGACCTGCGGGGTATCTTACAGTACCGCAAAAGGATCGGTAAAGGAACTATTAAGACAGAAACACTACTCGCACTAGATAGAGATACCGGGAATGAGGCAGTCACGCTTGTTCATCGGAGAAATATCTAGAGCAAGGACCAACGAAATGCTAAAGCTGAGCAGAAAACAGCTGAGGTGTGCAGTGGGAATATTAACAGGACACTGCACACTAAACAAACACCTAACCACTATAAGGGTGAAAGACAATCCAGATTGCAGGATGTGTGGTGAAGAGGAAGAAACTCCCCACCACATCTTATGCGAATGCCCAGCCCTAACGGCAATGAGACTAACACACTTCGAGGGACCACTTTTAACCCCGGAAGAGATAGCCAGAGCTCCCATAAACTGTATACTCGCCTTCTGGAATAGAACGGGTCTTATGGAGTAATGAGACTATGGGGTACAATAAGCTTAAGCTTCAGTACAGCGGGTAGTCAAAACCGCAACCCGTAAGGAAAAAAAAAGGTATCAAAAGACAATATATATACAAACTGCCATCGGCGTAAAATTGGAAATAATATAACAGAGATTCCTTAAAAGTTGCATTTGTACATATTAAATAATAACAACCCCAAAATGAGACCTTGGGGAATACCACACTCTATACCACGACACTCAGATATATCACCTTTTAAACTTACATGCTACTTACTGCTAAATAAATATCTTTCGATGAATTAAGATTCATCCTAGTTAATTAAGATGAACTGGGATTAAATACTGAATAATATAGCACAACCAATAGCAACTTATGATTAATCCTGCCATTGTCCGCTTATTTAGTAAAGTTAAACGTAGATATGTGTATCGTACGTATCTGTTGTCAATGTGATAGTTTTTTAAAATTTGTTATCTACAATACGGAAATTTATAAACTAGAGCTCATAAGTTTTACAGTATAAAAGGCGCTTCAGGTTTCAACAGCAGGCATTTTCAAGATTAAAAACGTCGTGTCGTTTTGAGCAAAAGGTGCCTAATAAACTTTTAAAGGATGAGTCTACTTTATAAGACGGCTAAATTGATGCAAGGGTGAAAAGAATTAGTTTCTAAGGAATATCTGAGCAACCGATTTATATACTTTAATTAAAATATTGGTGTCAAGTTTGAAAGGATTAATAAGAATATTGTACAAACTTTTATTAAAGCATTTAAAATAGCCCTTATACCCAACTGACTTACATACACAGTATTACGTAACGTTTGTTGTTGAGGTTTACTTAGGTATGATGTGCAAAAAAGTTCCTACCCTTCTAATTTTTCCTTTGCAACCTTTCTCTTTTTTTGTTTCTCTCTTTTTCCTTCGCTGTAGTATGCTCGGATTTATAAATTTCTTTTTAATCTACACGTCTTTATATTACACATGATGTCTCGTTAACATCAACAACCGATTGAGATATTCGCTGGCTTCCTGTTCTTTTGGTATTATTTACTCATATTAAATCGGATATGTTCTATATATCTGTACCAATTTGTTTTTCGATTTTATCAGGTGGCTAACATGAATCGCTCTAAAACTTCTTTTACTGATGATAACCAAAAACAGAAATTATCTGATTTTAAATGAAATGTTTATTTAGTAGGATATATAGGCAAATCTGATGTATATTTTTTTACGAGTAATAAAATGGTAGTGAATAAACGCAAAATACGATTTCGGCCAAGTAAAAAAATATACGTTAAACATTACAGATTCTTTTGAAATATCTTGTTTCATTTGCTTCCTACGACAAAAGCAGTTATTATATATGGTAAGAATCAATTTCTCTATAAATTATATCATTTTTTTTTTGTTCAATGAATAGTTTCGGTGCAACAGTTGAGTAAAGTGAGGCATGTTCTTCTTCAATGCCGGCATTTTATTTCTCGTTCCTTATCTTATCATTTTATCATCGGTTGTATTAGCCGCCATTTTTATGATATGAAACAAATTGCATTCACTCTCTTGATTGAATATTTTTGAGGTACTACACTTGGCTAACAACGGTGGATTACTTAATAACATAGAGTGTTTAGGAATTCTTCGGTATATAAAGTCAAATACAGTTAACTCACTCAATTCACAAGTAACATCCGTTTCTATTTCGACTTTTTGGTTTTATTTTGATATAATTTATAGAGAAATTGATCCTCTTTTTTATTTATTAACTACTTTTGTTACATAATACACCGAAACTGCATAAAATTGCAGTTTCTACTAACTCATTTTGATGGGAAAATATCAAGAGATTGTAGAAACTGTCACACTTGCTTTTTTGTCAATTTTTAGAGTAAAGGAATATTTGGCTAATTGCTTTGTAAAATCCTAGAAAAAGTGAACTTTTTTGTTTTTCAAATGGCAAAGGAATCGAAGCCATGAAACATTTTCAAATCCCGGGAATAATTCTTCTTGTTACTTAGATATATATATAAACATTTTCGATTTTCATCAGGTTGGTGTATTGACCTAAAACTTCACAAAATTAAGCAGCCCCGATGTCCGTTGTTAAACCGAATATAGCGAAAAAATATTTTTTCAAAAAATTTAACTGGCGTTTTCCAAATCTGCACCGGAAGCACTAAAGATACAAATTGGGTCAAGATAATGAGGGGACATATGATATGTTCAAAAATAAAACTAACGCTGTTGTTGAAAACTTCAGACCTACGGTAATCCTGTGTAATGCAAACTCTTCGAAACCTTAATATGATGATTTTTCAGCCACGTAGAATCAAAAATTCGTCATAATCAGCATGGATTTATGCCAGAATGCTCAATACCGTTGGTTTCTGGGCTGATGAGATTACAGAAACATCTGGTGTTCCTCAGCACTCTGTGCCAGGACTCTTATTAATCAATATTTTTATAAATGGGTCGCCAAGGATCTTCAGTACAAGACTCTATTATTTGCTGACCATTTAAAATTATGTATTCCTATTGCTGGGGTGGACGACTGTGCTACATTGCAATTTGTGGTGCGTTGCATATTCCAAAACATAATTTAGTAACTTAATCCTGTGCGCAATATCCAGTAAAACTTACTTATCAAATTGATAATGAGAAACTAATAGCTCCACTTAGTTTAACAATATCGATGATATATTTGCTAGTTCATTCAGAAATCTGGATTTTATTATACTCAACTATAAAGAATACAATGAAAATATACTAAACTTCTTTTTGACTTCTTTGTTAGATTAAAACTTACGGATGTCTCTATTGTGTGGAATCTTGGCTATGAAATTCGTAAATATTGTT
>JANEYF010003306.1:0-39943 GCA_029963845.1 Rhamnusium bicolor | reverse complement strand
CTTGAAGGCAAGCTTAATATTACTGTATTTCTTAAAAAATTGTTTTAAATTTTTGTGTCAGCCCCTCTATGTGTGGTAGGGAATAATAAAAAGTAAGTTGCTCTTCATTTCGGTGGGTGCTAATGTGTGTGTCATCTGTGTTCGTGTTGGATTCTCTACTAAACACTAATGTATTCTGTAAGTTAGAGGAATAACCACTCATTTTAAATAACGTATAAAGCTTTTTAAATTTTGTAACCGAAGAGAAGTATGGCTGGTCTTTTCTACTCTGTTTTTCATACCTAAAATTATGTTTATATTTTTTGTCGATGTTGGTGATATGATTCGTAGTGGAGAAATCTGCCTGGGGCCCCTGGTTTGGTGTACCAGGTACCTGGTACTTCCTTCTCTGTTCTTATATATATATATATATATATATATATATATATATATATATATATATATATATATATATATATATATATATGTATATATATATGTGTATATATATATATATATATATATATATATATATATATATATATATATATATATATGTGTATATATATATATATATATGTATGTTTTATATATATATATATATATATATATATATATATATATATATATATATATATATATATAAATTACTTAAGGAATCTAAGTTTGAATTCTTTACACTCACCTATGAAACTCCCTGTATATGTACAAAGGTGTGTACGGATGAGTTGCTTCTTTTTTTTGCTTTTTTAAGGAAAAATCCTTTTTTTGTAAAAAGTTTTGTTTGTAGAAAAACTGTGATAAAGGCAAATTGTAGATAAGATATACAGGGAGGGTAAAAAAACACAAAAACTTGACTGCGAGATAAAAAGTATTTGAAATAAAGATTTCTGAAAGTGAACAAATTGACTACAAATATAGTAAAAAGTAAAAATGTCTTATAAAGTTTTTTCATATGAATTAAAGTTACCTTCTATCATAATAGTTACACAGAAAATTAGGCTTCAAATATATATTTTTTTTATTTTTTAAATTGTGACAAAAACTGTAGTTCACATGAACATTTATAAATCTTTTTCATCTATTCTTATGTTATTTATTTCTCATATTCTAAAACTCTGTTTCAAATATTTTTTATATTACGAAGTCATATGTTGTATTTTTGACCTCCCTGTATATCTTACCTAAAATTTGGCGTTTACAAAGTTTTTCTACAATTACTTTTTCCCAAAAAATTAAAAACAAGATTACAAGGCAACTCCATCCGTGAACACAAACAGAAAAATGTATAACTCTACATAGATATTATCTAGACTATGGATTTTGGATGTTGATCTACATTATATTTTGATCCTGAAAGGAATATTCTTAAACATTTACAGACAGTCCTTCTTCAGGATCAAAATACAAAGATCAAGTACTACCCATCGTAGCTGCTAAGGAAAGAAGTGTAATAATAACATGTTTATTAACAACTACCATCACATTATTATTATAATCATATATTATATTTTTATTGCTTCCTTTCTTTGCTCTTCTTTGCCTTTATGCGTTCACCTGCTTTGGTGAGCCATAATCCTATATATTCTCGTCATTTTCAGAAGTACTTAATAAATCATTGGATGTGAAATTATTATTTTGTGATGAACTCGAGTCGATTGAACCCAAAACATCACTCACTTCCTTATTCAGATGTCTATACCATGTTGAGGTTTTAATTTTTTTTAGTGTGTCTAAATAATTTTTAAAAACGCAATACAGTATCTTATAATTTACTTGCGTGATGGTGTTCCAATCTCAACTGGGGGCACACGACGTTTGACCCTGAAAAAAAACTTGGTTACGTGCCAAAATAGTGGGGTTTCCTAAATAACCGAAATACTTAGCCAGACAATATATTTTTTTCGGATATCTTACGGAGGACACATTCACAATCAAGGTTATATCAACATGATAATAAATAAAATCATATGTGTTATAATTTGTGATTGTGGTCCCTAAGTAATGATGAAGTGTTAAAGCATATAACTCGCTACTTACTACTACTCGCTACTTATAATTATAAAAGTTTTCCTAGAAATCACGACAAATGACAATTCACTTCAACAACGAACACAAATACCAACTTGGAAATAAAGATGGATGCAGGAAACAGTAAACAGGAAGAGAATTGCAACCACCAATGACTATTAATCAAAAAGGCGCATGTGCAACGAAACTGGCAACTCATTCGCGGCATTTTTAAATTTAAAATATTACTCTGTTGATTGATATATTGTATTTTATTTAAATAATGTAGATCTATGTAATTCAAATAGTACATACAATTAAATTAAGTTGGAATAAATATCATAAAAAAATTCAAAATTTATTTTATTTTAAAAAATTAATGTGACAGGCACCAGTTAATATTATAACATAACTTGTAACAAAGATTAAATAAATATATATTAATCTTTGTTATAATATTGTCTCGTAATCAACGAAAATAACATATATTTAGTCGGCAGTAATGTCCTAAATTTGTCTTTGAAAAATATTTTTATCATATTCTTATATGAAATATTTACAAAATGATAATCAAAGGATCAAATATATAAAATTATTCATAAAATATGTTTAGAAGATATTCCAAATATATGTTTCATTTATTCTAATATTATTTGTTAAATATATCCTAAACATAATCATAAATTATTTGACTATTCTTAGAATAATTTAAAAGTAATTTGTATAATTAATTGTATAATTAATCAAGCGATATTTTTTAAGAAGATTTATCGATTATTCTAAGAACATCTTGTGTTATCTGGGATAATAATCATTTATAAATGAAAACAAAGAGTGGTAACTTTGTCATCTATAAATATCCGTAGAAACTTGATTTTTGCATATTATTTAGAGCATTAAAAGCGGGAAGCTGTCCCAAGTACAGGATATATCTAGGTATTTATAATATATGGTCGTACTGACTGATTTCATTCAAAAAGGCCAATATTGTGATATAATAATAATTGTGTTAGCATGCATGCTGTGCTACCGTGCCTTACATAAAGTAGTTGAAAATGAATATTCAATACATGTTTTTCTTTTGACTTATTGGAATCTACGCTTTTAGGATGGTGGCAGTATGATGAACGTACCAGTAAAGAATTGGAATTTTCATACAAAAATGATGAAAAGACTTGTGAATTGCTCATTGCTGGATTTTTTGTATATTGTCGACTTAGAAAATATGCTTCAACTAAGAAGAAACGATCCCTCAAGAAGAAGGCGGATTAAACGGGATTATGCAACTATACCAAAAAAGGGTAAATACTGTAACAAAACTATGTTTATTATCAGTTCTAGGATTTATTACCCAAATTAAAAATTATAAGTTTCTCAAAACTTCAAAATAAATACCCCACCAGCTCTCAGGTAAAAACTAACTATCCTTAGTAACAATTAGCAACACTTATTAAAAAGAATATATAACGAAATATTTTGTAACACTATTCCCTCCTTAAAGTTCGACGCCCCGGAGAACAAATTTCTTTCAATTCACTCCGCTTCCATGGTAAGATGGTATCTATCGATAAGCACTACTACTTTTGGTGAAGAATTTCTTCCCTTACTAATTCTAAATACAACATCACTGAGACACTATAATTTCATAAGGTCCTTCTCAATGATGTTGCAACTGGACATTTTCCTATTCTTGCTTTTAGATTATAGAATCATACCAAATCGCCTTCATTCTGTCACTTGCCATTTGAGTATGGATTCTTGCAGTTTCATAAACGTTTCAGGGATGGAACTTCTTCACATAGTCGGGCAAGTACTGACCTCGAATGATTGTCCAAGAAGCAGATCGACAGGTAGTCTCGTAACTCTCGTCCCATATAGCTGATATATGCTGGGTCGACATGTATGGCAGTCCTGTAAGCCAACAATATCATCGGCATATCTTTGTCCCAATTCTTTTGGCGAATTTAGGCAAGTATTGCAACAGTGTTCGATTAAATCGTTCTACTATCTCATCCGCTGAGGATGCAAATACGTTGTTCTGATTTTCTTAATTCCCAGAATACTTCAGATTCGAAGTTTCTGCCTTGATCTGAATGTAATTCCATCAGAATTCTAAATCTGGAAATAACTTGTTCTACCAGAACCTCAGCCATTGTAACTGCCTTCTAATTAGCTATGGGTATCGCTTCTGGCTATTTGGTCAAATAGTCGTCTAAAATAATAAGTAGGCAGGTACTTATTTCCACGTTCGGTAGTGGGGAGAGGACCCAATATGTCAATGGCAATTCTTTTAAGTGATGAACTTACTACATCCTCCGGTATTCGGGATAGTAATTATCACGTAATTTCGGCAACCAATCCAATAAAAGTGATTTAGAATCTTCTAAAATATTGTTTACCCCAAAATGTCTTCCGTTCTTTTCATCATGAAAATTACGTAAAATGGCTTATTTATATTTCTCCCGAACTACTATTTTTTTAATTTATTTCTTTTCCATCACTGCTTTCTCATATTCGATTAAGCAGTCCATTTACCAACTTCAAGGAGTCCCAAGTGCCAAGTACGTTTTCACTGTTGGATTCAACTGAGCAATGTCATTCCAGTTGGGTTTCCAATTACGAAATAATTGGTTTTAAAATTGTATTTTCCAATTGAGCCCGCTTTAAATGTTCTCTATTTATTTCATAATTATCACATTCATTAATACGTATTAATTTCGACACTACTTCCTTTTGTTCTTATCGAACACAATGTTTGCAGAATGCTTCATACGGACGTCTTGACAAGGCGTCTGCATTGCCTGCGACCGGCTGCGTGTTGTTTCAAAAAAAATTTTTCAATCCACCTTGCTATCTGTTATGGGTTCTTAAAATTCATTAATCGTTTTAATGCTGCATGATCAGTCCTCAAGATAAATCTTCTTCCATGAAGTAAATGTAATTCAGTTTAGGTTTAATTAAAATCAAACTGTAATAAGCCTTTACTTTTTCTTGACCAACCTTCTTCTTGTGAAAGTACAGAACCGATTCCATTATTACTCATATCACCGTCCAAATGGAAAATATGTTCCTCTTGTGCATAAACCAAGAGAGGTGCAGTAGTCAAAGCAATTTTTAAATGTTCGAAAGCTTATTGACACTCGTTAGTCCAAACAAAGCACTGATTACTTTCTGTCAGATGGTGTAATGATTTTATAATATTTGTAAATGCTGGTACAAATCTTCGATAATATGTGTATAAACTACTGGCGAATTTAGGAAGGAACAAGGAGCCTAGGGAAATGTTTATTTCCCATCTAAATTAACACAAACAAAATGTTCAATATAAAAAATATTTCGATAGTTTTCTCAGTCTGACAACGATGCGTTACACATTATTCATTAAGAATGAATATAAAAGTGAATATGACTATGTCGGAATGTTTGTCTGTTGTACAAATCGCGAAGCATCAATAACATTCCAATTATGTACCTAATTTACGTTTTGGAGTAGTATAGTATACAGTATGTCCGCGGTTGGGGTTTACAAGGGGTGAAATTGTAAAAATGGTTACGTTGTAAAATTGGCTTAAGTCATAGTGTGTTATAGTGTGGGTCACATGCCGTTCAGGCCTACAAAATTTGATATAGATTGGTGTCGTGCGCATTCCTACAGAGAGGCATGGTTCAGAAAAAATGGCAGGGTGTGCGCCGTGACCAAGGCGGTGTGATTCCTAGGCTTCTGATGAGCCGTGGATCACAGATAAGCCACCTTTTAATAAACAGGGTCATTTTACTTATTTTTATCATTTGCCAATATTACATATTTATAGTATGTCTTATACGTTTATATATCATTTCTTGTGTAACTCGCTTAATTAAACGGCCAAGCGTCATTTTTGCTAATGATTTTTTATTACCTGTTACGATTACCATACTCCCCCTTTTTGTGCACAAACGGCAGCCTCAATTTATAATCTTACGTTGCCGTTTGCTGTATACGAAGCGAGAAAGTAGGTACGCATGTTACTAGTGTTTATTATTAAATGTTAATATTGGATATCTTGTATACAAAGTTACACAATATCTGCCATTAAATATTTGCTCATTAATCTTAAACTACGAGACTTTCTTCTCCATAATAACCACTCGAATTCACATCCAATTTTTCCGGCTGTAATGTAGAGAGCTAGCTGAGTGGCACACTATAATAAATCTCCTTTTGTTATTACCCCTATGTTAAACACCCCTCTTTTTCTTAGACGTAACAAGACGAATGTAACAAATATTAAATTTTTCGATAAAAAGTTACTGTACATAAATTTTTTTGCTTTCCTGAAAAAATAGGATTCACGTTGAGAAACTTAATATTTTTTATACAGGGTGCTCAAAAATTACAAAAACTTTAAATTCGCTTAATTCGGAATTAAATTATGAAATTTGTAATTGTTATAATTATTTTGGTGATTATAAAGTCGTTATTAGAGAGTCTATCGGTCAACGTGGACGAGCCGGGGGGGACGTAAAATTATGTTTACTACATAGTATATACTTGGGGTAGAAATTTAAATTATTTTACTTATTTTCGGCTATAACTCTAGAAATTTTGTTGATAAATGATTGCATAAGTATCTTAATAATTTATGTGTGTGCCAATGGTAGAGATGGCAGAATTTGTCGAGATCAAACTTTTTTTTGTAACTTGTAGTTGGAGAAATCTGTTATAGAGTATCGAGTGCTCTCTTCTACTGTCCAAGAGGAGTTTATTTTATTATTTTTAAGGGGTTATTAATATTGCGTATTGGAAAATTTATTGTGATGTGTGAGTAATCTTGATTTTTCTTTTATTATACGTATTATTTTATGAAACCTGTGTATCTCACTAATTCTTTGTCGAAAATTTTATCCCAGACATTCCTATATGGATTCAGCCTTTGAGCTAGCGCTACTAGTGTCTGTTCCCCTTGCAGTCTCAGGGGGTGATGGCAGCAACCCTTATCCTTTATTTTGAGGGATATTGATAAATTTTATTATAATAATGACACAGGTGGGATTAAGAAAGAAACATTTAATTACAATGGCAACAGCGATAGTTTACTACAATGGTGGCATCGGCTGGATGTTTATCACAAAATCTACTGTATTTGTATAATTTTCTAAAAATTTAAATTTGTAGACGATCATTAAGGTTTTATTTGTCATAAAATTGTCAATAAACTGTTCAAAATTTGAACAAAGAAATCATCCTCATCGAGGGAATTCTTGCATGCAAAGTAGTTAGTAATTAGTAAACAAATTTGGAAAATGCTTTTCTAAAAACGACCAAATTCACACATAACTTTCAGTAAAATTTAGTAGGCTAGTGGCATTATTGTAAATTGTTCAAGAATAGTTATTATTACTGTTCAAGAGTGTGATTATTGCAAAATGGCGCACAAATTCATAAATGAACAAAAATTTGATATGTTAAAATGTTATTTAAATATAAATAGAATTTCGCAAAACGCATCGTTACGATTGTCCAAGCTTTAAACAATAATGGGGAATGGTAGCCGAGTGGGTAAAGGCGCTTATAGCTATTTACTCGGTACCGAATATCGATGGTTCGAATCCATCCCGGAGCAAGTTAGAAATTTTATTTGTAATTTGTTTCGGATTAAGATGGGAGAGAACTGTCGTTGCCCTATATGTGGTTCGGACTCCACAATAAACTGTAGGGCCTCGTCTCTCTTTACTCAACACAAAATCCTAGGATTTTCTGAAAGTTACTTCGGTGACTTGAGAGGCGGTTAAGAAAACATTTAATGATGATTTTGGTAGAAAACTTGAATTTTGTCGTTGGTTTAATCAGAAATGCGAAGAACAACCTGCCTTTCAATCGAGAGTTATATCGACCGATGAAAGTCATTTTACAAATTGTGAAGTCTTTAACAAGCACAATCATCACCAGTGGGCCACAAAAAATCCGCATGTAACTACGAAAAGAAGAATTCAAACTAGGTTTGGATTCAATGTTTGGTGCGGCATGATAGGTATTACCTTTTCTATTCCTATTCTACTCCTATGATCTGCCTATAACCCTTTCCATAATTATTATTTTTAGATGGCCATTTAATTGGTGCATTCATTTTTCACAACAATTTAACGGGAACAGCATATTGTGAACTTTTGGAAAATCAAATTTTACCCGAGATAAGACAGCTTTTTACAGAACAAGAAATATAACGAATTGTGGTTCCAACAAGATGGCTGTCCTGCACATAATACTAATAATTTTAGACGGATATTGCAGGAGAATTTTAATAACCGCATAATATCAAATAGAGGACCAATATTATGGCCTCCCCGCTCGCCTGATATAACCCCTCCTGATTTTTATTTGCGGGGTACAGTCAAAAATGAAGTGTATGATTTTGAAAGTCCGGAAACTATCGATATTTTGGAAGACAAAGTTATGGACGTTTTCGGCACAATAAATGCAAATAGTCTCAGAACAGTAATCAGCTCAGTTAGGCGTAGATGCCAAAAACGTATTCAGCTAAATGGAGGTTATATTGAACAGTTTTATTAAATCTTGTTACTTCTTTACTATCATTTCATCTATTATGTTAATTTGCTCCATATCGATTATGTTCAGTATTTTAACAGAAAATTAAAATTATTTAAACATGTCAAACTGGTAACCTTAATATTACTGTTACTTTTTATAATGGTTGGTATTAGGTATATTCATGAAATCAAAATAACTTTTATTTTCCATGGCCTACTATTTTGTTTTGTTAAGCAATGGATGATTTTCTTAAATTAGTCCTTTCAAAAACAATTTTTCCTCGGCATGTGATACATCATTTGAAAGCTCTTTTTAGGCGCAATCTGAAAAACGAAAAATCTAATTTGGCTGCGATAAGAAAAACAAACAGTCTAAAATCTGTTTGACCAAGGATTACTTGGCTACAGCCAAAAAGAGAAATCACAAAATTTTCATTTTATTGGAAAATCCTAAAAACGGTTTCAGTTAACCGTGATTTTTTAACGGATTTGGAATCTAGCATAAAATTTGCTAAAACTTATCAAATTTAATAACCGACCTTGTAGCTCTTATGGTTTCTGAGATCGCAATGGTGAGTAATGAATTCGGGACACACGGTACTTATACTAAGTCACCTGATTTATGTATTTGATGTTAAATACTTCGTTTTTAAAAAGCAAATAATTCGAAAAACAAGCAATTTATTATTCGTATTTGAATTTACAAGTAACGTACGGTTCAAACAATGAGCGAAATCTGCCTTGGTAATCGCAGTCACATATATTTATAAACTATGCTTTGCAATGTCAGCAGAAGCTGTAATCGTAAAAATGATATCAAGTTAGCATTCATAATTCGTCCATCCCTAAGATGAAAACAAAGGGGTAGGTTTGTTTTCTTGTTTGATATCATTTTTCGAATTATGGGTTACAAATAACTGGGTAATCTTATCTTTATTTTTTTGATAAGTACCTGTATAATATATATAATAATATGATAATAATTAAAGTTATACAAATATAAAGTAAAATATCATTAGTTCCAAGCTTTTGAATTTCTTCTAAGTCCTGAAGGTGAGTGGTTTCGGCAACGCGATAAATATCGTCTAATTTATCGGTATGTACTTCCTGTAGTACCATGGGTAACTCGTTGTGTGATAACATTTTTTTTGTTCTAATAGGTAGGCGTTCGATGGGTTTTCCTTGGATGGAAATGGCATTATTTTCGAAGTTGTAATTGTTTATGTGAATCGAACAGCTTTGTGGTAGGTAGATTAGATGTGGTTCGCTTATTTCAGCAAATTCACTTTCAGGGCATAATTTCTGTACCTTTGTTTTGTTTGCAGGTATTATTATAATGTGGGCGTCGTCCACTGGTTCGACTATGGTGGATGTGATTTTATGCATCTGGATAGTGGGGCAGTTATTAAGTTGATTTCCCCTAAGTACATGTGGGATACAATCATCCTGGAAAGGTGGTTGTTGTACAAAGTACACGCACAGGTCTTCAACCATCGGGCATGGATTTCTGGAGTAGTAATGGTTTGTCGAGTTCATCAGGATGTATGGTTTTGGGGGTACAATGATTTTATTGTTAACGGGGATCGGGAATAAGTGATAATAATCATATAGATTCTCGTCCGTTATAGGTATGTGGAAGATGAAACATAATTTGTCTAGTATGTAATGAATTTCTACTTTTATAATTTCTAAATAAGACTGTTCGAACTTAAATGTAGGTAATCCATTTTTATAGATTTCCTGTATAACATTTTTCATTTGTTTTATTTCATTTAGGGGCAATAGGTTATTATGTATTATCCCTAGTCTGGCGAATAATATTGAGTTTTCGAGTGTATCTAATATTTCAATTATATTCTTGCAATCAATTATCATTACGTCTAGATAATTTTGAATATTTAGGAACAGTGTATATTTATTCAAATTGCTTTCCAATGTTCTCATCTTTTTGTTGATTACGACCTGATTACTTATTACCGTGTTCAGTGTCTCTTTACTCTCATTCATAAAACTTTTTATTATTGTAATATAGTTTTCAAGATCATGGTGTAACTTTTTTTGATTTTTGTCTAAGGTGTTAATTGCATTGTCGTATCTTTCCGCGTCGTCTGAGTCTAATAAACCAAAGGCCCATTTGGAGCCTTTTCCTACAATATTAAGTAGTCCTCGTTTTGTACGTAAGTTGAAAGAGGGTTTTATTTGGTTTAACTTTGTTTGGGCCTTGTCTCTCAAATAGTTTAAGTGATTATGAATTTCGTTTATTGAGGGATATAGTTCATCCTTTTTGTCGATCATTGGTACTATCGATCTTTCGTTTGTTTCGATAGCTCTCAGAGGGTCGATAAAAAGATTTAAATCAATATATTTTATAAAAGAGTGTTTATGATTCGTTACCTTGGCTTTACTGATTAAGAAGGGCAGTAGGGGGTTAGTTAAGGGTGTCAATTTAATTTGTAGATGTACTGGCATCATTTGCAGAGTGAATACTAGTATTTTCCACATCTGAAACAGATAATGTTTCTTTAGATCTTAGTCGTATTGGTTTAATTTCTTGTTTATGATATATACGATTATCTTTGGTTTTTATTTTATTATCTAAGTCTTTATCAATTATTATTTTTTTGTATTTTGGGGCTATTTTTCTACGTATATTTTGAAGTAAGAAAGCTTCAGTTTCTGGTTTAAATACAGGGAATTCGGTTCTGTCTTGATTTTGTCTGGTTAAGTCTTTTACCTTGTTATTTTGTTTATTTATAAACTCGTTCATAACTTTCATATTTCTTTGTTAGTTTTCAATATAATCTGACATTATTTTATTTTCCGAGAGGTTAAAAGGCGTGTCGAACTCTGTTTGCTTTTATGATTTGTTACATTCCAAAATCGCAGTAGGCATTTATTCAGTATAGAACTCCTTAACGATATGCAACTAACGTACCTACTGTACTCGTAGTACCGCTACTTACTCCCAGTTGGCACGCTGAATATTTCCGTGCGAAATTCTGCTGACGTATTTTCCGTCCTCCGAAAGTTCGCCATATTGTTGATTGCTTGAGTGAACTGCACAAGTCGTACGGAGTGACTCTCAACGGACTAATCTGAAGTCATCCGCAAGGGATTAATGAGAAGTCATTCCAATTTTCGGTCGATTGTTTTGGGTCGCAGTGAGGACTGCGTAAGTGGTTTGAAGAGACCGATTTCTGAAAACAGGAGCTGGGTACGATTTGTGCTTTCTGGTAGCAGAGAGTGAGGTTACGCTGACAAAAACGTGTTAGCTATTTTGAAGAATTCCTGCACCCTCTTGGTTAGAGGGTCCATGGAAGGGTCCAAGGAGGTCCATTGTCCGCGTTCGGGGCAGACCAAATACGCAGAGTTTGGAGTCTTGCACATACGAGGGCGAAGCCTGCCTAGCAGCTGAACTAGGACCAGCCAAGTTAGTAGTGAGTGTAATTAAAACTTTAGGAAAACAAAACCAACCGTCAGTGCCTATTAATATATATAATTTAAATGTTCTATATCTTTTTTTTATCTTTTTCTTTGTGTTTGGTGTATTAACAGATAACCTGGACCATTATACAGTGTGAGAGTACATGTAAACCCAGGGTGTGGCCACATTGTGGGTACTGAAGTGCTAGTATCCTTTCTGTTTTTTTAAATTCATGAGAAACAGGTTATCAAATGCATATGATTAAATTGGTTTATTTGATAATAATTGTTTTTAGGTTGTTCTAAGCGGACGTCCCTAAGCGGCACCGTATTTACTTTTATGTATATATTCTGTAAATATAATCCATATATATAGGCATTCGATATTTATTTTCCCAGCACCACCCAATAACGAGAACCAGTAAGTAAAGAAGTAAGTTAGTTAAAATTATAATTATTATTCAGATATACTGGGTGTAACGCCCTGAGGTCTGAGCTAGTTTTATTTTGTCGGAGCACACGTTGACTTATCCGGGCTAAGTAGTGCTTCGGCTTGCTACATCCCCACGCCCAGTGAGTTTTGTGATCATATACCCTACCTTTTGGGTAGGGGTAAGTAGAAGGGTAGCAATGGCGCCCAACGTGTAAATTTGGGTAAGCTAGCAATGGCGCCCAACGTGAATTTGGAGAGGTGTCAATGGTGCCCAACGTAAGTTTGGATGGGTAACAATGACGCTCAACTAAATTTGCATTAGTTTTGTTCTTTTGGATATTCTTATTTAGTATATTAAATAAGATTTGATAGTTCCGTTCTTTGGTGGTTTGCTGTAAGGTATCGAATTACAGTGGCACAAGTTTATGAAGTAGCACTACTAGATGGTCATAGCTAAATAGGCTCGCTTCGCTTACTAAGATAGGGAGGTGAAGAAGTCACCTTCTTATGTCAATATCAGACTAAAACGTAGGTTCACTAACAGCTACCTCTGTTGGGTTTTGTTTAGTTTTATTTTAACGATTGTTAAAAGATTTTCGCGTACAGACGCCTGCCGACGCCAAGCGTCGTTTTGCTAATTTTACAGATTTTGACTGTTTTATGCATTAAAGAGTACTTTTAACTGTTGTTAAAAGATTTTCGCGTACAGACGCCTGCCGACGCCAAGCGTCGTTTTGCTAATTTTACAGATTTTGACTGTTTTATGCATTAAAGAGTACTTTTAACTGTTGTTAAAAGAGTTTCGCGTACAGACGCCTGCCGACGCTAAGCGTCGTTTTGTTAATTTTACAGATTTTGACTGTTTTATGCATTAATGAGTACTTTTAACAGTTGTTAAAAGATTTTCGCGTACAGACGCCTGCCGACGCCAAGCGTCGTTTTGTTAATTTTACAGATTTTGACTGTTTTATGCATTAATGAGTACTTTTAACAGTTGTTAAAAGATTTTCGCGTACAGTCGCCTGCCGACGCTTAGCGTCGTTTTGTTAATTTTACAGATTTTGACTGTTTTATGCATTAATGAGTACTTTTAACAGTTGTTAAAAGATTTTCGTGTACAGACGCCTGCCGACGCCCAGCGTCGTTTTGCTAATTTTACAGATTTTGACTATTTTATGCATTAAGGAGTAATTTTAACTGTTATTAAAACATATTCGCGTACAGACGCCTGCCGACGCCCAGCGTCGTTTTGTTAATTTTACAGATTTTTACTGTTTTATACCTTAGGGAGTAAATTTAACCGTTGTTAAAAGATTTGTTGCGTACAGACGCCTACCGACGCCAAGCGTCGTTTTGCTAATTTCACGGATTTTGACTGTTTCGCACAATAACGAGTACTTTCTTTTAACCATTGTAAAAAAATATTTGGCGCATAAACGTCTACTGGTTCTTTGTTTAAGGATAATTTGGTTTGATTTTTGTTTTTTTTTTGCGTATTGAAGGTTTAGATAGATCGAGAGTTCAAAATGCCTGGCGAAATAAAGTTAGATGTAAACCGGTTAACCAAGGAAGAACTTGGTTATGAGTTACGTGTATGAGGATTAGGTGAAGGAGGAAATCTCATGGTAGTAGAAATGCGTGCGGTACTTCGAAATGCCCTTCATTTGGAGAAAACTTCGCTGGCTATTAAAAGTCCGACATATCCATATAAGTTTGCTGAGGATTCAGTGGCGCTCACGGCTAATCTGGATACTGTTAATTCTCTTATTGATGAATTTTGTGGGATAGCAAATGATAGTAAGTATAAGGAGATAATGTCGAAAATAGCACATGCGTTAGGTCGTGTTAATCGTTTTAGTCCGTCGAGTGAGGCTGAAAAGGAAACAAAAATGGATATAAGACTTAAACTTTTGTTAGCGGTGGATAGGCTTCAAGAAAAGACTAAGAAAGATCGTAAAACTCGGGATTCGACTGTATTTGATTTATCCGTATTGCGACAGACCGTAGGTCAGCCCGGCGCTCATAGTTCTGCTATGGAGGCTGAGCACAGCTCTAGTGATGAGGAGCAGGTGGTAAAACTGAAACCGGTACCAGTAAGAGACTGGGGGTTAAAATTTACTGGCCGACCTGGCGATATGTCATTTACGACCTTCCTAGAACGTGTTGAGGAAAAAACGTAGGTCACGAGGTATTTCACGAGCGAGACTTTTTACTGATGCGGTAGATCTTTTTGAGAGCGACGCTCATACTTGGTACATTTTAGTTAAGAATTGGGCTACAGATTGGGAATCTTTGATTGAATTAATGAGGGAACAGTTCTTGCCGGAAAATTTTGATAGGGATTTATTTGAGGAAATCAAGCGTCGAACTCAAGGCAGTCAAGAAAGCATTGGGTTGTATATCGCCAGCATGATCGGGTTATTTAATAAGATGCGCACTCCTATAGCGGAAGAAACGCAATTGGAAATGATTTTGGAACGAATAGACCCATATTATCATCCTTTTTTGGCATTTGAAAATATCACGTCGGTCACCCAACTTTTAACATACTGTCGGAAGTTGGATGTTAAGCGAGGACTGGCCAAATCCTATATTCCCCCTCCCCCGAAAAAGAAATCTCTTGTACCAGAGTTAGCTTACGCTTCTACTTCCACTTCTGTTTCTTCTTCGCATTCGAGCCTCGTGGTTGGTGAAGTTCCGACTACAAGGTCGGTAACAATAAAATGTTTTAATTGTGATCAGGTAGGACATCGACATCGAACGTGTCCTTCCCCTAAAAAGATATTTTGTTTCAATTGCGGTAAGAAAGATGTGACCATTAGATCCTGTCCTGATTGTAAGCGTTCGGGAAACCGCCAAGGGAGACGCTAAAGGGTCGCGTAGCTCCTCCCGATATAAGTTCGTCGACCGTAGGTATTTGCGACATATCGCAACAAATTTTTCTAGATTACGTCATAGCTCAGGTTACTGGGGATCAACGCCCTTATTTAGAAGTTTCGGTGCTAGGTTTTCCTATGATGGGTTTGTTGGACTCAGGCGCCTCTAGAACGTTAGTAGGAGCGACCGGTTACGAAATATTGAGACAGATTGGGTTATCACTTCAGCCAATGGTGACGCAGTGTAAAGTTGCTAATGGGCAGACGTGTGCCAGCATCGGTTATGTTTCGACTCCAGTTACTTTAGGAGATAAGGCTCGTATTATAGATATTTTGGTTATACCTGAATTGCCACATAAATTAATTTTAGGAGTAGATTTCTGGGTGTCCATGAACATAATTCCTGATTTAAGACAACGCATTTGGCATTTCTCGGATCACGAACCTTCGACGGAAGTGTGTAGTATCCTTGATGAAACTTCTTTGAACCCCAATCAGAAATCAGTTCTGGAACAGTTGGTGGAAAGTAACAGGAAGTTAATGGGTACAACCTTGGGACGTACACACCTGGTCTCGCATGAAATCGAATTGCTTCCAGGCACGAAACCTATTAAACAACGGTATTATCCCGTTTCTCCGGCCAAACAGAAACTTATCGATGAGGAAATTGCAAAAATGTTAGATCAAGGTATAATAGAGTCATGTAAGAGTCCCTGGTCGTCTCCTGTGTGTATGGTTCCAAAGAAGGACCAAACTTTTCGTTTTTGTGTAGATTATAGACGGCTAAACGCCGTGACTAAAAAAGATGCGTACCCTTTACCTTTAATTTCGGTTATATTAGATCGTCTGCGGGATGCAAAATATCTGAGTTCTTTAGACATCAAAAGTGCCTATTGGCAAGTACCCATAGCAGAGTCTTCAAAAGATTATACTGCCTTTACTGTTCCAAATGGTTTGTATCGATTCTGTGTGATGCCTTTTGGTCTGACGAATGCGCCAGCCACTTGGGAGCGACTGATCGATTCGGTGCTAGGTCCGGATTTACAGCCGTCCGTTTTAGTATATTTGGATGATATAGTGATTGTGTCACAAGATTTCGAGACTCATATGGAAACCTTACAGGTAGTGTTTGATCGTTTGCATTCGGCTGGGTTGATTGTAAGTTTTGACAAGTGCCAATTTTGCCGTCCGGAACTTAAGTACTTGGGATATGTTGTAGATAAATTTGGTTTACGTCCGGACCCTGCGAAAGTAGAGGCGATCATGAACATTCCTTCTCCTAAAACCGTGAAGGAAATTCGTCGTTTTATTGGTACAGCATCTTGGTACCGCAAATTTGTACCACAATTCTCTACTATTGTGGCCCCCTTGTCAAATTTAACAAAGAAAAACGTTGGTTGGTGTTGGTCGCCCGAGTGTGAAAAGTCTTTTCGAATGCTTAAGGAATATTTAGTAACCGCACCGATACTTACTTGCCCTGATTTTGAACGAAATTTTTATGTGCAAACGGATGCGTCCGCATACGGAATCGGCGCGGCACTTACGCAAATTTTTGATGATGGAGAAAAGGTAATTTGCTATTTGTCTCGTTCTCTGACTAGTCAAGAGCGTAAGTATAGCTCGGTGGAAAGAGAATGTATAGCGTGTATTTGGGCCGTGGAAAAGCTAAAACACTATTTAGACGGTTTTCATTTCAAAATTATCACCGATTGTCATTCGTTACTCTGGTTGCATCAGTTGAAGGACCCTCAAGGTCGTTTGGCCAGATGGGCCTTACGTCTACAACCCTATGATTATGAGATACTCCATCGCCGTGGTACTGATCATGACCTTCCTGACTGTCTGTCCCGTTCCGTCCCTGTCCTAGCTGATACCGCGGAGATATTGCCGTCCGAAGACCTTATTGATAACACTACTGATAAATGGTATTTAGCGATGTTAGATCGTGTCAAAAGGACTCCGTTACGTTATCCGCTATGGCGAGTTCAAAACGACTCCAAACTGTACAAACACATGCGTCAGAAATACTTGGAATTGGCCGATCCTTCCGATCCTTGGAAATTGGTTTTGCCCAAGGAGAAACGCTTGGAAATTATTAGGTTGTCTCATTGTGATCCATGTAGTGGACATACTGGAGTCTATAAAACGGTGGCTCGGGTGAGTAATAGGTATTATTGGCCGAAGCTAAGAGCTGACGTGGCCAAGTTTGTTAAACATTGTGAAATTTGCATTAGTACGAAGCCCGAACAGAAATCTCCTTCGGGTCTCATGTTAAGTAAAACCCCTACTGTTAATAGACCTTGGACATTGGTGAGTGCGGACTTGATGGGACCACTGCCGAAGACGGCCAAAGGTTATATGTACATACTGGCGGTGTGCGATAATTTTAGTAAATTTGTATTGCTATTTCCGTTGAGATCTGCTACCGCTAGTAGTGTGACTAGAACCATAGAAGATAGTGTTTTCCTGATATTTGGCGCCCCGGCGACGATCATTGTAGACAACGGCGTACAGTTTCAAAGTAACTTATTTCGAGATTTGGCAAAAAGGTATAATGTAAAGATAGCTTACACTGCAAATTATCACCCTCAGTGTAATATGACCGAACGAGTAAACCGTGTAGTAAAGTCAATGTTATCGGCTTACGTGGGAAATAATCATAGAACCTGGGATCAATATTTACCAAAGATTGGGTTTGCAATTAGATCAGCTAGACACGAAGTCACCGGCTTGTCTCCCAACTTTATCAATTTCGGACGTGAGCTAACATTGGACGGTAATTGTGACAAATATATACCTTCTGACTCGAAATTCCCCGAAGTAGATCCGGAGAATCGTAAGCTGGCCTTTGCGAGAATATATAAAGACGTACAGGCTAAATTGTCAAAAGCATATGATAGAAGCAAACACCAGTATAATTTAAGGCGCAGATTGGACCAGTTCTCTCTAAATCAAAAGGTTTGGAGACGTTCACATGCACAATCGGATGCAACAAAACACTTTTCGGCAAAGTTAGCCCCGAAATTTGTAGGTCCCTTCACCATCAGTAAGATTGTCTCGCCATGGACTTACGAACTTAAAGATCCTAATGGCAAACGTACGGTATGGCATATTAAAGATCTGAAAGCTCATCCTCCAGATTCGGAATAGTTTCTGTTGATTAGGAGAATCGATGACGAAACAGTAATAATGTAAATATAGTTTTGTGTAACTTCTGTATAGATATTCTGTAGTGTTAAGGTTTGGTTTACTTGGTGGCTGGAACCCACCATTTAGGCTCTTATGGGGAATTTTTTTTTTCTGGTCATACTCTGTGGCGGGGGTTGTTAGAATACCGTCACCGTGGGATTAACCTACGTGGGGTAAAAGTCCCCAGTACGGCCACTTTTATTTTGTTTATACTTCGAGGAACTCCGGTTCGCTAGGAGCGGTCGCATTTCGCCCGGCTTCCTTTGATGGTAGACTGGACGGCAGGGGGTCTAGTAGTGTGTTGGGGATCAGCTTGGCTTGGGTTTGAGTTTTGGTTAACTTGGTTGAGGCCGGTTAACACCTTGTCAAGCCCCTCGATGCAGTGCTGGAGGTAACTGCCGATCGGTTGTCGGACGGAAGGGCGATCACTGTGGCGGATTGGGGAAGACTCCCGCAAGTCTTTGGGTAGCACGTCGGATGATCATGAGGTGGGTCATCTTCCAGCTTTTTAAGCCTCTTCGTTAGTTGATATGGGTAGTATTAGGTAGCACGTAGGATGATCATGAGGTGGGTCATCTTCCAGCTTTTTAAGCCTCTTCCATAGTTGATATGGGTAGTATTAGGTAGCACGTATGATGATCATGAGGTGGGTCATCTTCCAGCTTTTTAAGCCTCTTCCATAGTTGATATGGGTAATATTAGGTAGCACGTAGGATGATTATGAGGTGGGTCATCTTCCAGCTTTTTAAGCCTCTTCCTTAGTCGTGAGGATTTAGTGTAGGTGTTTATGGGGTACGGTTAGGGTACCTTCTGTGCTTATGAAGCCCAGTTTTCTTTTCCCTTTTTCCTGATCGGAAAATTAATGAGCGAAGCTCATGTTCTTTTTTTTTTTTCTCTTTTCTTTTTTTTTTATAGCGAGTAAAGGGGGGGTTGTTACATTCCAAAATCGCAGTAGGCATTTATTCAGTATAGAACTCCTTAACGATATGCAACTAACGTACCTACTGTACTCGTAGTACCGCTACTTACTCCCAGTTGGCACGCTGAATATTTCCGTGCGAAATTCTGCTGACGTATTTTCCGTCCTCCGAAAGTTCGCCATATTGTTGATTGCTTGAGTGAACTGCACAAGTCGTACGGAGTGACTCTCAACGGACTAATCTGAAGTCATCCGCAAGGGATTAATGAGAAGTCATTCCAATTTTCGGTCGATTGTTTTGGGTCGCAGTGAGGACTGCGTAAGTGGTTTGAAGAGATCGATTTCTGGAAACAGGAGCTGGGTACGATTTGTGCTTTCTGGTAGCAGAGAGTGAGGTTACGCTGACAAAAACGTGTTAGCTATTTTGAAGAATTCCTGCACCCTCTTGGTTAGAGGGTCCACGGAAGGGTCCAAGGAGGTCCATTGTCCGCGTTCGGGGCAGACCAAATACGCAGAGTTTGGAGTCTTGCACATACGAGGGCGAAGCCTGCCTAGCAGCTGAACTAGGACCAGCCAAGTTAGTAGTGAGTGTAATTAAAACTTTAGGAAAACAAAACCAACCGTCAGTGCCTATTAATATATATAATTTAAATGTTCTATATCTTTTTTTTTATCTTTTTCTTTGTGTTTGGTGTATTAACAGATAACCTGGACCATTATACAGTGTGAGAGTACATGTAAACCCAGGGTGTGGCCACATTGTGGGTACTGAAGTGCTAGTATCCTTTCTGTTTTTTTTAAATTCATGAGAAACAGGTTATCAAATGCATATGATTAAATTGGTTTATTTGATAATAATTGTTTATAGGTTGTTCTAAGCGGACGTCCCTAAGCGGCACCGTATTTACTTTTATGTATATATTCTGTAAATATAATCCATATATATAGGCATTCGATATTTATTTTCCCAGCACCACCCAATAACGAAAACCAGTAAGTAAAGAAGTAAGTTAGTTAAAATTATAATTATTATTCAGATATACTGGGTGTAACGCCCTGAGGTCTGAGCTAGTTTTATTTTGTCGGAGCACACGTTGACTTATCCGGGCTAAGTAGTGCTTCGGCTTGCTACATCCCCACGCCCAGTGAGTTTTGTGATCATATACCCTACCTTTTGGGTAGGGGTAAGTAGAAGGGTAGCAGATTTGAAAAGGTGTGTAGCGTGTAGAGGAATGTATGGTATTATTATATGTTAATATTGCAAGGGTCATTAATTGTTTTATATTTTGTCTTGGGCTTTCTAGTTCTAAAGCTCGTAATTCTTTTATGAGTGTGGAGTGTAGTCTTTCAATTGGGGCATTACTATTTGGATGTCGGATTGTGACGTGGTGTAATACTATGTTATGTTTTTTGCAAAACTCTGAAAATAGGTTATTTTTGAATTCGGTACCTGGATCACAGGTTAGTTTTTTTGGGAATACCGTAATGTGAAAAGAATATCATTAATTGATCTAAGATATCAGTTGTTACAAGATGAATAGGGTATGCTTGTGCAAACTTCGAGAAAGAGTCAATTACCATTAGGAACTTTTGTCCGCTTATTGAGAAAGTGTCAATATAAATATGTTCGAACGGGTGTTCGCCTATTGGGAGTCGGTTTTAATTCAAATTTAGGGGTCGTCTTCCGTACTTAACTGATTGACAAGTTATACAATTATTTATATAATTCGTTATGTGGTTAGTCATTTGGGGCCAATAATAAGTTCATGTTAGCGCTGTTTTTGTTTCGGTTATACCTCTGTGTGTGGTTTTTGTCTCATGGTGATTTTGGATGGTTTCTAATTGTTCGTCTTTGTCAACTATTTCTTTAACTATTTTGTTTGTTTGAATAAGTTTGTATGCTTTATCGTTAAAGTATTTTTGTAAATTGATTATGACATTGTGTACAAAATTTGATTGTATTAGTAGGCCATAAGTTTTATTTGGTTTAATATAATTTTTAAACGTTTCTACTAGATGTTCTTCGAAATTTTGAATGGGCAATGTCACTTTTATTCGATCTTTAACATTAAAAGGTTTTTCAAGCTTAATTTTTGGTTTTATTAAGTCTCTTGTTACGTTTAGTATGATCTGGTTTCTAAATCCATTTATCGGTTGTTCGGTTATGGGTATATTTAGTGTGGGGTTCGATTGGGAGGAATGTACTGTTTCATTTGAAGGGTTTTTCTGTTTTATTATGACGTCTGAAATTATGTTTATTTTTTTGTTTGTTGTCTCTGGATTTGTGTCTAATTGTTCAATAGGTGAATTTTCTAACGTTATTAAATCGTCCAAAGCTATGTCGGGAAAATCATCGGTTATTCTGTTTTCGCTAGTGTCCGCGTTACCTATCATTGATTGTGTTTCAATCGGGTGTATTTCTATACGCGATAGGGCGTCTGCAACTTTATTTTCGCTGCCTTTTTTATACATAATTTCGTAATCATATTCCATGAGTTTTAAGCGCCAGCGCATTAATCTAGAGTTAGGTTCTTTAAGGTTATTTACCCATTGGAGTGGTTTATGGTCCGTGATGATGGTGAACTTACGTCCGAATAAATACGGACGGAAGTATTTTGTAAAATTTACAATACTTAGTAGTTCCTTCTCTATTGTGCTATAATTTTGTTCAGCGTCATTAAGCGTGCGACTTGCGTAAGCAATTGGTCTATCTTTTCCTATCGGGCCCTGGGATAAAACGGCTCCTATGGCGTAGTTTGAAGCGTCACTAGTTAAAATAAAGGGCTTTTCGAAGTCCGGGTATTGTAACAGGGGTTCATTGGTCAGAATTGTCTTACAAAGTTCGAATGCATTTTTAAACTCATTGTCATGTATTATTTTAGTACCTTTCTTTAAACACTTCGTTAGCGGCTTTGTAATTTTTGCGAAGTCTTTTATAAACTTGCGGTAAAATCCTAAAAGTCCTAAAAAAGATTTTATTTCCTTTGCTGTGTTTGGTAATGGGAATTTAGAAATGGCTTTTATTTTATTCGGGTTAGGCCTAATTCCTTCCGGCGTAATTACGTGCCCTAAAAACTCGACATTTTGTCTTAAAAACTCTGACTTGTCTAGTTGGGTTTTTAATTTCGCGTCTCTTAGTTTTTGAAAAACTTGTTTTAGATTTGATATTTGTTCTTGAAGGCTGGTGGAAAAGATAATTATATCGTCCATATAGACTAGGCATATGCGGTTTTGTAAATCTTTTAACACGTGGTCCATGACCCTTTGAAAAGTGGCTGGAGCGTTTTTTAGCCCAAAAGGCATACGAAGGTACTCGTAGTGCCCGTGCTCTACGTTGAATGCGGTTTTTTGTACGGACTGAGGGTCCATTTCTATTTGATGGAAACCGCTCGCTAAGTCTAATGTGGTAAAGTAATTACACTTCCCGAGTTTGTCTAGGATGTCTTCGATGTTAGGTATCGGGTAGCGATCGTCAATAGTCTTGTCGTTTATCTTCCTATAATCTACAACTATACGCCATTTTTTCTTGCCGGAGGCGTCCGCTTTTTTTGATACAATCCATATCGGACTTGACCAGGGGGATTGACTATGTCTAATTACTCCGTCATTAAGCATTTTATTTATTTGTCTATTTACTTCTTTGTGACAAAAAGGGAACCTATAGGTTTTAGTGTGAATCGATAATTCGTCTGTCGTTTTTATTTGGTGTTTTACTGTATTTGTAAATGTTAGTTTAGAGTCGTCATTATGAAAAATGTCGGGGAAGTTTGAAATTAATTTTAAAATGGCATTTTTCTCTTCTTCATTCATGTGGTCTATTCTGATATTATTTAACATGTCTGTATTTTTTGTATTTGTCTGATAATTGGGCATAAAGTTTTCAATGTGATAAAAGTCAAATTGGTCACCTTGTAGCTGTTGGGCTTTAAAAGGTCGGTTAAATTCTAGACATATAGTTTTGTCTGTAACATTTTGTATTTCAAATCTAGCATGGTAATTTTCTGCAACCGTAAGGGTTTCAGGGATATAAAATCCATTAATATTAGTTTCGGGTATTAGTATTTCTCCATAAGGTATATTTACTGGGAATGGTCGTTCTAGGCATTCGCGAGGTGGAATTTCTATTTTATATTTGTTTTGTGAATTTTGATCTCTGTAATGAAATGGTATTTGTACTGTATCGTTAAATAGTACCTGGTTTGTAAAATCCATTGTTAACTTGAGATTTCGTAACTCGTCTAGTCCAATGATGCCGTCAAAGTAGTCAGAAAATGGGAACAAAGTGAATTCTATGTTACCTTTAGTTTGAAATTCCTCAAATGCAGGAATTAATGCTTTGCATACTACTTCGCGATTTCCCATTGGTGTTTTTAATACCGAAGGGGCTTTGTATATGTATTCTGGGAAATATAGTTCGGCAATACTAGGTCTTAACATTGAGACATTACAACCTGTATCTATTAGTAATTTTATATTGGGTTTATTTATTTGAATATACGGCAACGCGTTTACATATGCGTTAAGGGCTATATCTGGTCCTCTGTATTCGAAGTACTGTGAAAATTTTCATCGTCATTATTTATCTGTTCACTGTCCGGATTTTGCATAAAATTTAAGAAATTGTCCGTGTATAATTCTGGATACATGTCTGGAGGGTACTCATTAAATCGTTCTTTCATTTCGTCATTAAAATAGAAAGGATCTTCTGAGGAAATATTATTTAATTCTTCAGCTATATATTTGGGGGTTGGTTTAGGTTGAAACCACGGAAATTTACTTTGAATTTGTTGTGCATTCAAAGGTCTTTGTTGGGAGAAGTTATTTTGTTGTCTTTGTGTAGAAGATTGTCGGCTTTGTGTGGACATTGGTGTTGGTTGGTATTGTCTAAATTGATTTTGTCTGAATACATTACTGTTATTTGTGTTTTGTCTAAATGTTTGCGAGTTTGTTGGGAAATGTTGGGGAATAAATCTCGGCTGAATATTTATCGGTTGGCTGGGAAATACAGGTTTCTGATAATTATTTTGGAAATTTCCAATTGGCATTTTATAATTTTGATTTTGTAAATTTGGAAAATTTGGTTTTAAAAATTGTGAATTTACTTGTTTTTTCTGCATACGATTTCTAAATTCTATATCAGCTTCTTCTTCTCTGACATAGCCTATGGCTTGTTCAATGCTATTTGGGTTTTTACATTTAACAATTATTTGTGTATTTCCGGATAAATTATTAATGTACGTTTTTAAAGCAATTTTTTCATAGTATTCGATTTTTATTCTTTTGGTCTCAATATTCTCACCAATTTCGTTTAATTTTGCAACTAATAGACTTCTAAGAGTCTGTAACCTTAAGCCAAATTCTATTAGATTTTCATTTTTATTCAGGGTGGTGGACATAAGGTCATTAAGTAGGGTGTCCTCGCTACGTCCGTCTGAGAAAGTTTGCGTCAGTATTTGTTTAATCAAGGGCCAGGTGTTTAATCCATGTCTGGGGCCAATAATTTCTGAAGCGTGCCCTCTGAGGCGTGAAACTATCGTATTTACTACACATTTATTAATTGGGTTATTAAGCTCTCTTAAATTTTGAAATGTGGACACTAGGTCCTCACAAGCTCTTATGAATGGTGTTAAGAGATGTTTATCTCCATTAAAAAGAGGAATATTGTCTGAGTAAATTCTGTATAAAGATGAGTCCATTTTTTTTATGCAAGTATGAACAAAAATACCTATATGTTACGAAGGGTAATGGAATCTGACCACTTACCTACAAATATAAGCAAATCTTATATTTGTCACTAAATGCCTGTTCTTATGATGAGTGTTGGAATCTGACCACACACTAACAATTGTAGAAAGTCTATCAATTGCCACTAAGCTAGAATTATTGATATGCGAGTATGAATAAAATACCTATATGTTACGAAGGGTAATGGAATCTGACCACTTACCTACAAATATAAGCAAGTCTTATATTTGTCACTAAAAATATCTGTTCTTAGGATGAGTGCTGGAATCTGACCACACACTAACAATTGTAGAAAGTCTATCAATTGCCACTAAGCTAAAGTTGTTTTTATTCCTGTCGTTATGATGGATACTGGAATCTGACCACGTATCAATTATTATAAGCAAGTCTTATAATAATCACTAGACTATGCGAACGTATTAGTTGAATTACAAAAATTGAAGAAAACATTTTCTTCAAACAAATATTTTAAACTGAATAGTATTTTTTTTTTCAGTCGAAAACAAATGAAAAATATGTTTCTCTTAAAATTACGTGTATCTAGATTGATACTCTACAGGATAATTATTTTTGTTAAATAAAACCTTGTAGTTGTTCACAATGAACGGCCTAATAGCTACTTTTTTCCGGAGAGAATCTAAAATGATTTTTAGAAACTTGGAAAGAAACAGAAGGATTCAACTCGACTTACCTCGATGGTTTGCGTTGTCTGTCCGTCTGGAGATTCGTCACTGCTGGGCTGGAACTCGAACTTTCACTTTTCTAAACTTTTGAGCAATAAAGAATTGAGATTCACGATATTTTTCCGTAAAATACCTTTGCTCATCCTACCGACTGCGCCATTTATGTATTTGATGTTAAATACTTCGTTTTTAAAAAGCAAATAATTCGAAAAACAAGCAATTTATTATTCGTATTTGAATTTACAAGTAACGTACGGTTCAAACAATGAGCGAAATCTGCCTTGGTAATCGCAGTCACATATATTTATAAACTATGCTTTGCAATGTCAGCAGAAGCTGTAATCGTAAAAATGATATCAAGTTAGCATTCATAATTCCTGACTTTTGCACCCAAAATTGATTACTAGCAAATTTGCTAGTATAGTAGTATTATACAAATGCATTAATTAAATTTAAGATGTACCAAAATTACTTCCTATACACAAAGCAAAAGTCTATGTGCATAAACAAAAACTAAATGTTAAAAAAAAAAATTGGTTATATTAGTAAAATGTTATTTAACTAATATTTTTGTTATAGAAAAAATTAAGGAGTAATGCCGTCACAGCAATTACTCTGCGCACTTGAGATTTTAACTCAAATCATTTACTTGAAACTAGTAAATTAAAAATAATGCAGATTTTGAGAGAAATGTGAAACAAAACGGCACATAGATAAATAAAAATAGATAGAACTTGCGTGTTCGTGATCGGATCGGTCATCTGAGTAGGGTAGGTAAGTTCTAGCATCCTAGGTCGGGTCATATCAACCACATCAAAAAGAAATCGGCAACTTTGTTTCAAACCTGGTCACTAATTATTTTCTACTCACAAATTAATGTTTCATGGTTTCATGGGGGAAACATACTACGTATACGATAAAAACCATCCAACAATCATACGTCTAAGAATAAAACTTGGACTAAAATCTTGCATAAGAAATTGACTAAACCAAGCCTAAAAACCTTGTAATGAAATTAGGTTTTATAACGCCAATTCCAAGAACAATTGATTTTAAAATTAAAAATACCATTAAAATTGTTACCTCTTCTGAAGGGTTTTATACACAAAACAATTCACTTTAATTACTTTAGATGTTTTGGCCACAGACAGAAAATGGCTGGCGGTCAATCAGTATTTAAATCCTTCTACTGAAGATATCAATTTCCAATTCATCAATAATACCACCAGATTATTCCAAAACCACGAATATTTGATTAACATTTTTACGAGAAAATTTCATATAATGGATGAAACAAATTCAACAAACTCGTCAAACTTTCACTAACGCACCATTATTACAATTAATTACAACTGGATTAGTATATTTTATTTTCAGGAATCTACGAGATACGAGGGTATCGCAGTAAGTAAAATATTTTAAACATAAAGTCCATAACTGTAAGTAATGATAACTAGAATGTAACGTGAAACCATTTAAATAAATTGACAATTTAATCTAGCTTTTAAAGTTACAACTTTGAACTGTAACATAGTCAAAATTTCATCAAAGAGTCTGTGGAATCGTGTTCGTGTAGTTTGTTGTCTTCTTTGGTAGCCATTCTATAGTTTATTGGTTTTATCAAAGCTTACAAATCGTTGGTTTTATTAAGACAATTTGTGTGTCTTTGTCGTGGTGAAGTCAAAATGAATTTTAAATACTCTAGCAAAACCACGCCTGACATTGCTTTCTTTAAGTTCATGATGAAACGCGTTATAAATAGTGGGTGATTGATTAATTATGAAAATATGTCACTTTTCGAAATAGACAAGCATATGTTGAAAAATAAACTATCCCAACCAACCAGCTCACATATCACAGACTCGGATATTTTAGATAACCTTGTTGTATCACGCTGTTCTATTCTCTTTATATAGTTGCATCATAGTATTTATAAATTTACTACAAAATTATAAGATGTCAACATTATATAACAGTAATATATAATATATCACCATTACGTATTTATAACAGAAATGTTTTGTAAATATTTCGTTATTACATTGCTTACTTAGGGCATTAATTTATTGATGTACTGAATACATACAACGGTTTTAAGTTTGTTACAAAACATTTCTTTATAAATTGAAAATCTGCGTAAGAATGTATTAATTATAGAGCAACTATGATATATCCTACAGGGAATAATATTCTATTTTATATATGTAATATTTATTTGTTATCGTCATATAATGCAGAATGCAAATCTTTATCTAGAATATGCTATCAGAAATTTGTGGAAGATGCAGAACTCTCTCTTGTTAATCAAAAAAATATTAAAAATTTTTGGAATGTTGTAAACTCCAAACGCAAGAGCAATGAATTGCCACCTGAAATGTTTTACAAGTCTAAACATTGTCAACTAGGACCTGATCTCCCTAATCTCTTTGCATAATATTTTTAAACAGTTTATTCAGAAAAAACTTGCCCAGTCAATCCAACTGTTTCTTATGGCAGTATTAGTATTTGCAATGGCATTCCTCCATGTGTTCTGAAATCTTGTAGTTTTGTACAATCCCGTCTTCTCCATATTATTTTCAATGTCTCATTGAACTCTGGTGAATTCCCTGATTTCTGGAAAGTCAGTTACTTAACACCTATTCATAAAGCTGGCAACAAGGCTGACGTATGTAACTACAGACCGGTAGCATGCAACCTAAGTGCGATTCCAAAACATTTTGAAAGTCTTATCACCAAATACTTAACCTCTTTACCGGGTCGAACCATCATAGACGAGCAATTTGGCTTCCAGAACGGTAGATCCATAGAGCTGAACCTGCTTACTTATGTAGACTACCTGTCAGGCGTCTTGGTCAGAGGGAGTGAGATTCACTCAATATACACAGACTTTTCCAAGGCGTTTGACAGGGTTAACCATCCTGTACTATTGAATAAGCTTGAAACTCTGGGAATCGGTGGCGCACTTCTGAATTGGATAGCCAGCTACCTCTCGGGTAGATCTCAAATTGTCAAGATTAATAATTTCAGGTCATATGAAATCAGGATTCCTTCCGGGGTACCCCAAGGATCTTATTTGGGACCTCTTTGTTCAGCATCTTCATAGATGATATATACACTTGTTTTAAGTACTCGAAATTTCTTTGTTTCGCCGACGATTTGAAGTGTTACTTAGCGGTTGCTTCAGTGGATGACTACTTAAAGCTACAGTCTGACCTAACAAGGTTAGAACTATGGTGTGAGGCAAATGGTATGGACCTCAATGCCTCAAAATGTCACAGTATATGCTTCTCCAGAAGCCATAACCCAATTCATTTCGACTATGAAATAAATAATATCATCCTAACACAAGTTTCATCCATTAAAGATCATGGGGTACTTGTCGATTCGTCATTGTCATTTGTTCCTCACATTACTGAAGTGGTTTCTAAAGCCTTGAGAACGCTTGGATTCATCAAAAGATGCACAAGTGATTTTAATAACATCTCCGCAATCCGACTATTATATTGTAATCTTGTTCGATCTCTTCTGGAGTATTCCTGCTTTGTATGGAATCCTTCTTACACTTGTCATATACACAAAATCGAACAAGTTCAACGAAAGTTCCTAAAATACATTTCCTTCAAAGCCCATATCGATCCCCCTGAAAATTTCTATTATGATTACAATATATTGTACACAAGATTTTCACTTGACCCTTTAAAGACTAGAAGGGATCAGAGAGACCTCAGGCTCTTCTTTAGAATAATGAACTCTCTCGTTGACGGTCCCTTGTTGCTTCAGTCAATTAGCTTTGGTGCCCCCTCTGCACTAGGTCAGTTAATGTATTTCATCAGTCTTTTTGCCGCACCAATTTTCGTTCCAACTCTTTTATTCCTCGCACTGCAAGATTGGCAAATCGCTCATCAAACAGGCTCGACTTTTTTTGTCGATTATCGGAGTTTTGTTCGCACCCTGCAGGAAACTGAAATACTATGATATGTATAAACAAATCAGGTTCTGCACCTTTGTACCTGTTTTGCTTTACTGTTTTGTGTTGTTTATTGTTTTGTTATAATACTTATATTTAGCATTGTCGGCAGAATCGGTCTAGCTGACAATGGTTCTTAGTTACTTAGTTAAGTGAATTATAACTTATCCTGTTATGTTAGTTTGTTATGTACTGAACTGTATTAATGTAGACTTTATAGTATGTTGTAACTATTATATTGGGTAAGGCCCGTAAATAAATAAATAAAAATAAAATAAATAAATAAATAATGATTATGAAACGATTCAGTATCAGTTTTATGTTTGTTAATACCATTAGTTACTTGTGACATACCTACTTAAAGATATTTTTTCTGTATCTATATTTCGTCATAATAGGGAACTTGCACATTTTTTTTACTTCATAAAAATGTTCTACAATACTAAAAAATAAGATATGCAAAATATGACGCCTTAATTCCCAATAATAAATTTGTTATAAATTATTAAAGTTTCGCGCGCGAACGAACCGTTTCAAACAGGTTCAAAAGCGCGGGAGTAGTCGTGACATCACACCATACAATTTACAAGCGACGACAGAGATCCCAGCATTCGACCGCTTGATTTCAGCCGTAAAAATACCAGCATCGCCATAAATTTTAAGTGTATACTTAAAATGGAAACAAAAACTCCTTATTTTAAATATAGGCCAGGCGACAGGTCGAAAAAAAAGCCTCAATAAGGAAATAATTAGTGGAAAACTGGAAATTGCTTTAATCGCTTTATTTGGACCCAGATATTACTCTCCCAAGTTTTCCCCCTCGAGCGAAGTCGGCGTTGGCCCTTCTGGCCCTAAGAAGGTACCATTTTTCGTTTTTTTGCAAATATCTCCCAAAGAATCAACTTTATCAACAAAATACCTATTATAAAAAATAATCTAGAGTAAATTTGCTACAAAAATGTTTTTTACCGTTTGTCTCTAAAGGGAACCGTTACGATGCTACGACCATTCAAAGTGGAACCCTTTTTGATTCTTGCGGAAAAGTTATCGAAATCATATGCCATATCAAAGTTTCTACATGTTATAAATATTTGGTAACAATTGCACTCCACTTTCGATGGGATTCCTCAGGTCTAGATCTTCAATTGTTATATCAGCAAGTCCAGCATTACCGGTCCTGTGGAACGATTTTAGTGCAACCTGCCCAAATTCTCCTATAACACGAGCAGTGGGTATGTTTCAGTCGAGAAATTCTTCGCCCATTCGAGATGGTTGGGGCAGGCGTTATACACTGAATGGGGGGATTCAGTGTATAACGCCTGCGATGGGGGGCATCGCATGGAAGGTGTTGTAGCTGTCTATAGTGTTGATTTTGACATCAGCATTATCAAAAACAAATTGCGAGAATGCCTGAGGAATTATATTGTTTTGAGGATGCTGTATAGTGGAGATGTCAAATAGCCTGGCTTCATCATACGAAGCACAATATCCTAGGCCCGAAAGGATATTGAGAAGTGCTTTAGAACCATACTTTCGTGACAGAACAGCCGCAAGACCTATTTGCACGGAAGACAGAAATGATCTCGGCCTGACTGCCGCTACAACAGCGTGTGCAATTGATGTGCACTTCTTCTTCCATCTGTTTTCCGCTGCGCGTTTCTTTTTTAAAATGACTTCTCCCAGGAAATAATTTAAAGATTGGGGAACATCACTTGCAGCATCGTCAAAAAATGAATCGGATGGAGGATAGGTTTCTGTATCATAGATCGTGGATCTTATATCTTCCCTTATTATGTCTGCTGCTGCTTTTACAATTCTTAAACGCTCCTCCTGATCATCGATCTTTCGACAATGGTACCAATTTTCCGTGAGTATTTTGTAGCCTGTGTCGCGAAAACAAATCACCGATTCGTTGTTTTTTTTTGCTGTGACAATGATATCAGCACCAAGCAACCTGTTTTTCAACGTTTTCTCATTAGGAATATAGCCCTCAAAATCTTCGAATATCTCTTTGAATGTGAATTGACATTCTTCTCGATTTCGTTCCATATAAGAGCAAGTGTACTCGAAAGCAGCAGTGACGTTTTCATCTTCGGGCCGACCAGGTGGCCTTGTCGATGTGGAAGAACTCTTGAAGAATGTTTTCGCGCAAGTGCCGTGATATCGACCCTCTGCAGCGACCAAATCATTTACATGTGCAATTCTCCTAGTAACAGCCTTGGCCCATGCATCGTCACGCTTACCAGCTGTCTCTACCAGTGTGTTTTTGAAATGGACTGTTTCCACGCGATGAACAGTATCGCGACTGTCAATGGGTTTTTTAATAACACTTTTTAAAAATTCTTCGGATGCATTTTTGCCGCACAAAATACAATTAACCTTGAAGTCGAACTGTTCACACGATCGCGAGCTTCGGTCCGTTGTTGCCCTTTCCCAAGATTTTATTGCCGCGGCAATATTTTTGTCTTTGGTATACGATTTTTGGCACTTAACATGAACCGTAACATTCTGCAATCCTTGTAATTGCACATGTCTATTATCACGTCTTTTCACACTACTTTCACGTAAGGTTCTTAATTCTGTCTCCTTCACTATAATAGTGTCTCCATCTTCTAACCTTTTTCACAAATAAACCAACGGTTGGATTACCAGCCGCGGCCATTGCCGCACTTTCTCAAACTACAATCTTGATTGATTATTTTGTCCGTAAACACGTATACACTCAACCAGATCATTCATGACATGGCTGTGGTATGGGAGCAGCGTTACCAGCTGTATGGGAGGCCGAGCGCGGTAAGCCAGCTGCATCTGCAGGTGTTACTATCCCCACGTACACAGTGTTGCCAGCGCCCTCGGTGAGAAAGTAATGAAGTCTACTTGTAAAATGTACTGAATCTGAACTGAATGTACTTACCATTTTTTTTTTATTGATATCTGCATTAAAAACACCTGGAATGCTGACAAATATTTATAACATGTAGAAACATTGATATGGCATATGATTTCGATAACTTTTCCGCAAGAATCAAAAAGGGTTCCACTTTGAATGATCGTAGCATCGTAACGGTTTACTTTAGAGACAAACGGTAAAGAACATTTTTGTAGCAAATTTACTCTAGATAATTTTTATAATAGGTATTTTGTTGATAAAATTGATGGTTTGGGAGATATTTGCAAAAAACCGAAAAATGGTACCTTCTTAGGGCCAGAAGGGTCAACGCCGACTTAGCTCGAGGGGAAAAACTTGGGAGAGTAATATCTGGGTCCAAATAAAGCGATTAAAGTAATTTCCAGCTTTTCACTAATTATTTCCTTATTGAACTACCTGTCGCCTGGCCTAATATTGCATTGTACCGTTGTGTAAGAATACTACAGTGAAAGTGCCAGATAAAATATTTATAATATTGCCAGAAGATAAGATTCGTCGATCAAAATAGCTAAAAGCGTGTAGAAGAAATGAAAAAGACATTTCACAGAGCAGTAGGTCTCTACATGTGTGTGAAGATCATTTTAATGTAAGTATTATTAAATACTATATGTCTATCTACTAGTTTTTCGCAGGCGGGCAATAAAATATTCCGAATTATTGAATTTTAATTAGGGTAGGATTAAGTAAAGAAAGAATGTGTATACAATGTTAGAAAATAAAATTAGTAGATAGAATGTAATTTAGTGATACTAAGTAAAGGTAATTTCCTGGTGCGAAAGTAAACAGCTATTTATTATTATACTCTTTGCAAATACGATTACGAAGAGTATATTGCATTTGATCGGGACATTTCTAAAATCGTTAATATCGCTCGCAGAGAAAAAATCATTTCGTTCGTCATCGAATTCTGAACAACTTTCAAAATGTCCATCTGTTCATCTGTCCGTCCGTGTGTCCGTCCGTCATGTTTCTTGTAAGCACGATAACTAAAGACAGAAAAGTCCGAACGAATTGAAATTTGGGCTATAAGTTAGCGTTAGCTAGAGGAAGAAATCCATTGTTTTTGAAAAAAATCAAATAGTAAATAAAAAAGTTGTAGGACATTTTATTTAAAAATATGAATCTACAGAGGGTTGCAATTTTCAATGTGCTACTAAAATTGAAGTAATTTTCTATAGACACCAAAATGCTGTAAAATATACTACCACAAATTTCGCCTACGCAGTCGGCATCATCGGGAGATGAAAAAAAATTGAAAATTAAATATGTGATCAATAGATTCGGTATTGTAAGAATGAATCTTAGTTTATACTATAAAATATACTGCCACGCGTTTCGCCAATACAGTCAGCACCATCGGGAGAGAAAATTAAATATGTAGTCAATACATTAGGTATTGTAAGAATGAAGTTTATAAGACAAACACAAGATTCTTTTCAAAAAACTGCGAAGAGTATCCTACAGAAGTGCAACAATTATATAAAAGTTAAATAACACTACTGTCAGCGAAGAGTAAAATGTTTATCTCTAGTAGATATAGTATATTGCAAATACCTTTCCCTTGCCCTTTAATTTATTCTATTCAAATCTTACATTATCTATTATGTGAATAATAACACCACACAATCACTCTTTTCCCTTGCCCCAAAACATAGTACGAAAATACCTACGATAGGTAATTATACATTTGCGCAACATTTCCTTTGCAGTAAATGTCTTCTATAGAGACACTTTACGCGTGTGTATAAAAAAAAACACGAAAAATATGGAAGTGGCTGTTATAAAGAATTACCCTAAATTCTTTCAAACATAAGAGTAAGTCTGCTAAAAATGCTTAGTTACGACTAAGCATTTTGTAGTTATTTCTTTTTATTCCGTGATCAAGTCATAACTATTTTATGTTTATAAATTATTACTAAAAGCTAAAAAAATACGTACTTCTCTGTCTTGACTCCACGGACCTCTCCAAGGGAAAAACTTTCACTATTTTGTATAAAAGATGCCACCATAAACATATCCACGTTAGGCAAATTATCAGATTAGCCCTTTGAAAAACCTTGATCAGTCATTTTAAAATATCTGTACAACTACAATAAGCGGTACTATAAAACACAATTATATATTTATATCAGAACAGTCACTAACAAATCAACCACAGTCTAATAACACCATATTGTACATATGTTTATATAGAATGTCATACTTTGTTAATTTGTTTGTATTATTATTTTTAAGTATTTTATGAATGAATTGATTTTTAGTTTTCTTTTTTCTGTATATATTAATATAAATCTTACTCTGTACCCCATACAAGTTGTAAATAATCTACTTAATTGTGAATAAAAATTTAAATTGGAATTGGTAAACATCTGATTGTGTTGCTTCCCGGCGCGACGACTACCGAATATTGTATGGTATGACGTCACAGGCAATAGTAGCTCGTTTCGGGCCACTTCAATTTTATCGCTGTTTAGATCCTTCATACTGATCGCGTGGAATTAGAAATCTTATTTTTTTGTGAAGTACACGTTTTATTACAACGTTACGCTATGTTTTTTAGTATTATTTTTATTTTTAAAATTATAGGCAAGTTCCCTATTTTAACCCCAAATAAATTTAGTGAAAATTTTCTCTTCCATAAATAATAAGACAATTTGTCATTTTTAAAATTCATTATAATCATGAACTGTGGGTCTTTTAAAAATAAATCAACTGAATTCAGAATTAAGAATTACTAATTACTATTATGTTCGAAATCGGTATAATTTAATAATAATGTTATTATGATTATGATATTTATTTAAATATAGGTATGCAGAAATATTTGGTTAGCAGTCCTGTCACCTGTCAGTGGGGAGTAAAAAGGGAATTGGCACTGGTGCGATATGTCATATGTAAATGGAGAATGGTGAAGAAGTTTGTATGTGTGCGTGATAAAAGTTTTACTAAATAAATAATTCTTATTAAACGAGGTGTGTTTAATCGGCCGTTTTAATAATAATTTATGAAATTACATATGTTGCTTTTCTTTTACCACCAGTTTTAGCCAATCTAATTTGTTTCACGGTTACACTATGTAAATAAAATAATAATTTCTTTTGTTACAGTTTCCTTAACCGTAAAACAACTTAGGTTAGCTAAGACCGGTGATAAAAGTAGAGCAAATGTAATTTGGACCTTTGAGGGAAGAAAGTCAACTTCATCAACCCTACCTCGCTAAAATATTTAGGTTGGGAAATTCCGTGTTAGGCATACCGTAATATTGTCAGATTGTGAAATTGTGATTATCAAAAAATAACTAGAATATTACCAGATACTTCAACCAATAAGCCAATATCTAAAAACAACAAACAAAAATAAAACAAATATTTATATTCACAAGTAGAAATTTTTCAAATCAAATTCGACATGCACTCAATGCAGGAACAAATGCAGAGCTCTCATTTTTCGTGTATCGTAGCATTTATTTTATAGTAGTATACTATGAAATAAATGAGCATATATAGGTGCATAAACAAAATCTCGTTTTACCGCCTACTATTAACGAGATGTCACCATATATCAAATATTCTTCACGGTTTGTAAAATGAAACAGTATTCATTGTATATTATGCATTTTATATGAACCGAATTAATTTTTCAAGGTGTAAATAATCATCTATTTTTATAGAAAAAATGACGTTTCAAAACAAATATCGTAGATTATGCCATTATCAGAGGCTCATTACCAACTAAAGTTTATACGAAGTCAACTGAAATTGGTCATTGTTAAAGCACAGGACTGTGCGCACTTAACTTGATATTTTGTCCTATGTATTTAGCAATGGTATCGAGAATCGAATGGTAGTTGAAATTGTGCAGGCGAGTCCGAGACTGGCAATATAATCAGCCTGAATGAACCATCTACGACTGCACGTGTTTAAAGATAATAAAACGGACAGGCCCACTAGTATAAAAAAAACTCGTTAAATCATTTCTCTGCAATTACGTAGACTTGTGAGATGTGCCGGCATTGGCGATGGTTTGAGGACGATGGGCGACGATTGGCTGGGATCAGGATATTCGTCAGTCCGATTGGTCAGTGGGTGTTTGAGTTTATATCAGTCAGTAGTCAACGTGGAATCGATTACCTAGTTATTTATTACATTTATCCAGTGCAGTGCAGAAATACCTATTATAATATCAAGTGTGGTTCAGTTTATACTTAGTGTATATTGGTAAATACTTATTACTACATAAAAGGTATTTAAGATATTGTATTATTTACTAATTTACCATGGCTTTCTGGAGACCATTTGAAACAGAAGATAATATAATAACGCCCGAAAATCCCGAAATAGTTGCGCCTGTTATTGTCGAGGAAGACGAAATAAATTTAGAGTTTCAAAATAAAGATTTACACGTACAAAGTCAACGCATTATTTTAAATATATATGAACGTTTAAAAAGCTAAAATCGTGAAAAATGTGAGAAAGAAATAATAGAACGTATTAACGAATTAACTAAAATATCAAAATCAACAATTTATCGTGTAATTAAAAAAGGAGATGTTATAGATCACGGTACAAATAGGAAACGGAAAAATATGAAATTAAAAAATATTGATGATGCTACCAAAGATGTAATACGGCGTATAATTAATAATATGTATGAAAAAAATATAGTTCCTACGTTAAGAATGATTAGAGAAAAATTAAACGATTATCCTGATTATAATTGTAGTTCTTTAGATACACTACGAAATGTTAGACTATCACAAAGATATGACAGCCGATCTATTCGAAAAATGGTTTTCAGAACAGCTTTTACCAAATATTCCGCCTAAATCGGTAATTGTATTAGATAATGCTTCTTATCACTGGCGAATATTAAATAAAATACCAAATATCAGAGAAAGGAAGACATTTGAAAATTCATGAGAGAAAAAAATATGGAAATTCCTGTAAAAGTTCCAATAAGGCCCGAATTACTGAAAAGAATAAAAGAACAGAATTTCAAAAAGGAATATTGATAACTTATCCAATATACACGGTCATACACTTTTGCGCTTACCTCCGTACTATTGCATATTTAATCCTATCGAGATGGTTTGGGCAACTTTAAAAGATCGTTTGCGAAAATGTAATGACTCTCCAACGTTAAGCGCGGTAGTAGTTGATCATATAAGAGAAGTAATAAATGACCTCGACAATACTGATTTATGGAAAAATTGCGTTCAGCATGTAATTAATAAAGAAAATCAATATCCAACACTACCCCCCATTGCGCCGATTATAATTCAACCGGGTAATGATTCCTCTTTAGAAAGTGAAGATTCGGACGCGTCAACTTTTAGCCTTTAACTTTTTTAATATACATGTATTTTCAGAACAAAATATTTAGATATTATATTAGGTATGAAGTTTACTTTTTTATTGTTACATTTCTTGGAATATATTTTATTTAGTTGACAAGAAATTTTAATTTAAGTTACTTTATTCTAGAGACATATTTTAATTTTGTTTTTATTTATGTTTTATCTAAACAAATATTTATTTTTGTGGTACTAATTCTTTGCTTTGGTTAAAAAACTTACATTTTTATTTTTATTTTAGAAGAAACTTTAATTTTATTTTTTACAATATAACATCCTTGCCCTTCGCTAATCTAACCTGTCCCATTCCCTCATCCTGGCAAGGATATGTTCATACCTTCTCGTTGCTCCTTGCTGAGCAATAACATATTTCAATATAGTATGGGTTAACTTTAAAACTAAACCCAATAAATTTAAATATTTAGACTTTATTTGTAAAACTGATATAATATTTCAAAATTATTTTATTGGCGAAATGAACAAAAATAGCCTATATAATAAACAAAAAATAATAAAAATTAATACAATTTTCAAAAAAGTATAACATTTTCTTATGACAAGCATTTCTATTTACCTCCGCCCATGTACAATAAAGAGATGCCGACGGTTTTTGTAAGCTTTTAGTTTTTATACGATTTCAATTGACTTCGTACAAACTTTACCAGATAAAATCCCAGATTATCGTAGATTCTGGTAATTACCAGCCACCTGGCAGCACTGGAAAATAGCCTACAGGTATTTTTGGCGTCTACTGCCGCCATGTTCTTGAGTTGAACTTATTGGCGTAGACTTTGCATCGAAAAGTAAATCTTTAAAATGTTCCTTAAATGCTTCCCTAAAATCACGTTTTAATTTGATCAATTAATATTTTAAGTAGTGTTGATAAGTTTGTTGATCGATTGTGCACCTTGAAATTGTAGAGATCAAACAAATTTTATTTTCATTAATTAAATTATTAATAAAATTCAAAGATTTCGGAGAGCCCGTTTATTTTATATAGGTATTTTATGTAATATATAAAAAAAATATTTAAGTTTACAGTAAATATGCCTCACTCAATATAATTTTACCCCTTCCTCTGGCGAATATGCATGTTTACCATTTTTGATACTATAGAATATGTGTGGATTTCATATTATTTCGTATTGATAATCAAAGTGAAGCCACACTAATTTTATGTACAAGGGATTAAAACAAATCTGTGTAAAATATGAAATGGTTTCATATACAGGATGGGGCAGTAGTGCTTCGGACTTCGATATATCGAGTTCTACCATAGCTAGAAATTAAAAAAAAATACAAGTAAACTAGATAAAAAAAGTCTATAACCGGAAATTATTTTCGAATATACAGGGCGAGCCAAGACGAAATTACAGGATCAAGTGCCTTTTTTTTTAATGGAATGCTATGTATATCGGTAAATTTTTTTGAATCCTCTTTCTAGACACTATTCATTCCTATATTATTATTGACTATTTCCCAACCACTTGGATGTAATGAATTATTTTGTTGAAATAATGCCATCTGCAGATGCATATTGAAAAAATCACCAGTCACAATTATGGGTTTTAAGAAAAACTTATGTGAATACTAGTTACGAGACATCTAATTAATGTTTTTGAATCATTCTTCCTTCCTAAAAATGTACAAGGTGGCCAAAAATTATTTTTCAACTAAGAACTTTTTAAATTGAATTTTCTCAATTTTTTCAAATGGAACACATATATGTTTCAACGATGTGATGTAGAAATAAAAAACGAACATTTTTTGTAAGTACTTCCCTATGGCTAATTGCAACCATTTTCGTTTTATTGAGCAATAAGTACAAAATCCAAGATTAAACTTAAAAAATAGAGGTTTCTTCAAATACTTCATTAGAAAAAAATATAATAAGTGCACCACATGTTGC
>JANEYF010003305.1:0-153397 GCA_029963845.1 Rhamnusium bicolor | reverse complement strand
GGTAGCACAGTTAGACGCTATTTATCTAATGCTATTGGAAAAGAAAAGAATTGTCGCCAAGTAATGGACATTGAGATTACAATTTGGCAACACTGCCATGGCTTTCGAACACGGCTAGCTTCGTCAGCGGTTCTCAAACAATTTGGTGTATTATTTAAAATATTTTTTCTGCCATTTCTGAGCGACTTTTACTAAGGTAAATTTTTAGCAATCGACTTCTTTTACCAAGTACTACCTCCCATTAAAAATATATTCCCAAGTTCGTAAACACCCTGTAAAAAAAAAAATATATATATATATATATATATATATATATATATATATATATATATATATATATATATATATATATATATATATATATATATATATATATATATATATATATATATATATATATATATATATATATATATATATATATATATATATATATATATATATATATATATATATATATATATATATATATATATATATATATATATATATATATATATATATATATATATATATATATATATATATATATATATATATATATATATATATATATATATATATATATATATATATATATATATATATATATATATATATATATATATATATATATTATCATAGTATGCATTAGTTAGAATTTAAAATTAATAAATTGTATAACGATTAAGTTAAAGTATCTAATAAAAATACAAAAATCAGGGATTTTTGTACAATATAAAGGTTAAAATACCACAGATAATGGTAATTTTATTATAATATTCAAGTTAGGACACAAAAGAAGCTGTAACAGTATAGCAAATAACACTTGTTTGAGGTAAATTTGTAAATTACGTTAATAAAAGTAAAAGGTTCACGTCAAATTAACAAAAAAAAAGCCATCATTAGATTAAAATTGTATTTGGAAAAGTGAAATAAGTACCTGTAGTGGAAATTCCACAGTAGGAAGACAGGTATATGTGTATAATAATCGTAGGAAACTTTTAACGTAGAACAATCTCGGTTTCTATAATGTGAACAGTCACATTGTAAATTGAAAACAGTCAAAACGTTAAACCAAGGACATAAAGTATTGTGCATTATCTGGAAAGTAAAAGAATTAAAAATAAACAACAATAAGTGATATAAACAACGATTGTGTATTAAAATACTCTGAAAAATTAAAACTATGTAAATGAACTCAATAAAAGTTAAACTATAAGGGAAAATAAGTGAAAACCTACCTAATAGAGACTCCCAAGGGTAGACCTCTAGGTATGGACAATAAATAAAGTGTTAGTATTAAAATAAACTTTGTCATGTTTGACATTGTATGATGCTATCGATAAATATACATAGAAAAATTAAGTATTTCCAGGAAATTTTGTACTGCATTCATGGACAATAGTGTCAGTAAAATTTTCTATATAAGATTCCATAAGTGTGTACCATATTAGAAGGACAGTCTTAGTTCTCAAGCGCACACTCGTTCTGAAAACAAAAATCACAAAATTATTAATAGTTATGTAAAAATTACAACGAAAAATTAGTAAAATAAACAAGCTGAACTTAGTTAAGCATTCTGTACTAGTAATAAAGTGTTTGTTAATAGTTTAACAAAATAATTATAAATGTGCTTCGAAACTTCACTGGTCACAAAATGTTAACGTTATCAAGAGTATAGTACACCAAATTAAAGAAAATTTTACCAGGAATCTGAATATAATAATACAATACATATTCAAAGAAGCATAAGTCCTATAATTCAAAGTTTAAAAATAAAAGTTTGGAAAATGGAAATCAAGATACCTAGTTTTAAGTTGTATATGTCAACATTTAGAATTTTTTAGACAAATCAACTTAGTTTTTCAGTTACCTTTCGAGCATCAACGATCTCGCACGTGAATGTTACAGAAACTACATAACCTAAAATTTAGAAAAGTTTATAAATTAATAAAAAGTATTAATAATTAATGAGTGTACAGTGTGGAAAGGGGAACGACAATTATATTAAATAATAATTAATGGAAACAAGCAAGTAATGAGAAGAAAAAGAAATAAATAATAGTAGTCAAAGTAAAAATATTCATACAAAAATAAATGGTTGGGGAACACCTCAAATTTTAATGTACTACTGAAACAGTAAACTTCAAAATCAAAACATTAAAACTTACATTGGAAGCAATAAGTAATTGCAAAAGTTCTCGAAGAAAAACATAGTGGTCCATAGTGTCAGTCGAATCGGTAATTCAGGAACCGGAGTAAACACATAAAATACAGAACAAGGTGAAGGGAAGATTATGATTGAATAACCGGATATAACCAAATCCTGATCAGGTCGTATTAAAATCACATATTTTGAAAAACATTTTTAATAAAGCTTCGAGCACAAAATTTTTCTTTAGTTTAAGGTTTGATTGTACATTGCTGTTCAAAATTTAATATCATATTAAAATAAAACATAATCTATGATTTGTTGAATCTGAATTAAATCTTTTATTTATATTCTTTGGCAGAACCAGAAAAAAAAAACAATTCAAACAGACAAAATTTTTAAAAACATAAACTAATTTCAAATTGATTTCAAATAAGTGTAAGTTTAGGGGTTAAAAACAGAATCGCGCCTTGTATCTAATCAAAAATCTAGTACTATCTTATTGTAGATATGAAAAATTTCGTAACTTTACAAAACTGTTTTATTATTTCAACGTTTCAAATGGATCCTGCCTTCCGAAATTTCTCGCTACAGTAAACTAATTCGTTTTTTCTTGTATTTTTTATCATCAGATTCGTCAACACAAGGGTTTAGAATATGTCCTTTGAGACCTCTACTAAACCTTTAACAGCAAACTACCAACACAGTAAAGATTTGTACAAGATAATGTTCTCCGATTTCATGTAGAATATTAGAGTGTAAGCATGGAAATTCTAACGACAATTGTAATTATCCACATTATGCTTCGCACAAGTAGGGTTACTACATATAATTTCACAATTTTAAGGAAATTTGTCAGGCTGCAAAAGAAACTAGACGGATAACTAGATCTAAAAGTCGTTCTAATATAATCATATATTCTGAAGATGAAATAAAGTTGATTTAATCCAATTTATTTATATACAAAAATGCATTAACAATGAGCTAGATCTCTCTAAAGATAACCCTGGAGAACACATATTTTGACTTATTCTAAGTTTTAAGACATTTTCATATGTGGCATGCTCCAGAATCTGTAGTTAATAGATTACCATATCTTTTAGAAATACCCTCTACATAAACAAACAAAATTAAAAGCTATTATGAAAATTACAATGGTTATTATATTTGTTTACTTCACAGCAGAGTTTCACATAATACCTATGTAAATTATCAATATTTCAAAATACGATATGGTCAAAATGAAAACTTAACTAGTGGTGGTCATAGGCATTTTATTCGTATAAGCTCTACAAGAAACTTTTCTTGACAGATGCATAAATTGCAAGAGAAAAACAAAAGTATTTGATTATAAAATTTGGGTTGAATATACTCTGGGAAGGAAGCATTCGAGAGTTGGTTTGTACATAGTATATGTCTTCATTTAGCAATCTGCAGACCCGTTTTTCTATTTATGCAATTCACCGGCAAAACTAGATTGGTAGATCTGCAATTATTTTTGTGTGTAAATATCCATCCAATACAAATATTCTTTTTGTTGTATAATTAAATTATTTAAACAAGCGAACTCACAGTTTTGAGTATACTCGTATTATACTCTATTCATTCTATTTTCTATGATACACACAATCACAATCTACGTTCACTAAAGAATTTTATTTCAATCCGTTCTCTTCTATAAAATAACTATCTAGTGGGGATTGTCTCTACCGGTTTCGTAATTACATGAAATGAATTCAGTCCGATTGAATTACGAATGATCGTTTAGTGAAACCAGCAAACTTTATCCAATAACAGATAAAGAGCAGCATTTTATTTTTCATTAAAACACATTTACAAAAGAGCGGTTTAATTGATTTTTTTTGTTCCTCTAATTTTATTGTTTTACTCATTTGTTTTAGTTTTAAGCTGTTTGAAAATACAAATTTTTATTGATAAAAAAAAAAAACAACCATAAAAGCTCACTTTCGAGATCAAGGATTTTAATAAAATTGAATTAGGGTGTTTGACACTATAAAAATAAATTAATAAATTATGTGAATACGATAATTTACAAAACTATCAATAGTAAACTACATTTTCTTGAATCATATAATTGAAGATAAATACAGGCAACCTTGCCTCTATTTAAGCTACTTTGTATATCTAAAGATATGCGAGATCCCAATGGTGGACAACGAAAATCGGGCAACCTGTGAAGTGAATTAGTCTAATTTTCTCTGATTATAAATGAGGTTTTGAAGACAGGGTTTGAAAGATTTCTGTGATACTAACACTGAATTAGTACCCACATATCTTTGCACACTACACACTATACTATACATGCGTTTCGCCAACCAAGTTAGACTCATCAAGAGATAATTATAAAACTTTTATCAATGGCGCGGCGTTGGCATAGGACCACAATAATTTATGATTATTTGCTTATGATATTTTTAAATCATTAATTCATTATATTATAAAATTGGTAGATTACCTTTCCGTTACCTTATTAGCAAATAAATGGCTGGGGATTAAACAAATTGTGTTAGTGTTAAACTATGTCAGGTTGCTAATTTGTTTTCAAATTCGTTAAGATTCTACGGCAAAATTTCAATTCAATTTAAGAGTTCACATTAAAGAATGTAAGGATAAATAAAAATCTTATTCACTTAATTTAATTTTAACTCAAAAGAATTTGCGCCAAGTTGAAAACTTCTGAAAGGCATGCATTACTAAACTTGAGGATAAGTGAAAGATTTTGTGGTAATATACCTTCTATTATAAAGTGAAATGACGTAAGCTTCAGACGATGAAATCGCTTACATTGTATTTATAAAATTGAAGAGTCCTTTAACTGTAAATACGTCGAGTGAATTTATTTTTCAGGATACGTCATTTTGGTTATAACATCGATAGTTTCTTTTATCAATCAATTATTTTTATTTGCTCAAAGTTGTAGCTTTCAACAAAACTTTGTAAGAAAATGATTATACGTCAGTCATTCAGACGCATACATTTGTAGTACCTTTGTCTTGATTATTAACATATTCCAATTTCTCAAAATTATCAGATATTGTAATGCATGTACATAACAATGCAAACTAGGTGTTCAATAATCTATAAAATTGAAATAATTACCATGCATTCATGCATACTAATTTCGCTGCCATTTTGTGAACAATATTAATTCCATCTTCTTAAAATTAAAAATAGTATGGAAAAAAATACAATGAAATTAAACGCTATGGCTACTAGCAGCAAATTGTAATATTCGGATATGTTTCACAAATAATTATTAAATTATATTGAAAGTTACTTTTCTTCATAATTTTGTAAGTGTAATACTCTTACTGTTAAGACATAAGTAGGTTAATACTTAGTTCCTATTGCATGTGTTATAAATTGTCTATTGTATCATATTATATGAAAACATAAGTCAAGAATTTATGAGTAAATAAAAGTTAGAATAAAATTGCACAATTTAAATTGCCATAAAGATATCAAGTAAAATAAAGATTTAGAACGAAATAGTTTTTAAATAACTTCTATACCATCCCAAATGCACAAGATATACAGTCCACAGCTACATGGGTATTTACAAAGGCAGAGTCTTTTCATTTCTTCAACATAAAAATTTATTCTTTGAGACAGAGCAGTAGCAGTGACAGTATATGAACCAATACCATGAATTCAAGACAATAAAAAATTAAGATTGGAACTGGATTTCAATTATTTGTAAAACTCCAGAGTTTAGTGGTAAGGTAAAAATGGGTCTAGATAATTTAATATATTTGTTTAAAATTTTCCTTATATATTAGCATTTTGACCCTTGGTTAGCACAATACCCGACTTGACAAATTTAAGGCAAAAACGAGGTCAATTAAAGTCAAAATTAACTAAGGCTAAAACTTACTATGAGTCTGTAAGGTTATCTAAGCTTGATGAAATAATAATTTTACAGTTACAATGTAGATTGTAAAGAATTGAGTCTCTTTTCGATGAGTTCAATGATTTACAATAAGAAGTTCTATTTATCTGCAACTCCGAGTCGGAAGAAAAAGAACAAGAAGATTTTGCATTTCTATTAAAAGCAGCCTTTCAAAAGTCAATATCATTATATTCAAAATCTAAAATCGATAGTTATGTCACTATTAATTCGCTTTCATCCCCCGAAAACCTCAGATAAAATTACCTACTATAAATTTACCAACTTTCAACGGACATTACGATCAGTGGTTGGAATTCAGAGATGCGTTTAATATTGACTCATGACAATAATTCAACTTCCAATATTCAAAAATTTTATTATTTGCGGTCTTCATTAGAAGGGGATGCTTGTCAAATTATAGAATATATAAACGCGACTGCAGTCAATTACATCATTGCTTGGCAATTATTAGAGGATCGTTTTGAGAATAAATTACTTATTATTCACAATCATGTTAAAGCAATGTTTGAGCTTTCAGCTATACATAAAGAATCTAATATAGAATTGAGAAAATTATTTGACAATGTAACAAAGCATTTAAGTCCTTTGAAGGTGCTAGAAAAGCCCACAGAACATTGGAATACATTAATTATTAATTATTTCTTCAATAAAAAACAGAAAAACTTTATTTCCTATTTTTATTTTTAGAGGATATCTAGCCAGGTACACCTGGTTGGAGGTCCTCTAAAAATAAAAATAGGAAATAAAGTTACTTCTGTTTTTATTGAAGAAATAATTTCTACTTTAACAGCCAACAACTTGTAAAATATCATCTATTAATTATTAATTTTATTACTAATAAACTAGATCCAACTGTCAGGCGAGAATGGGAATTTTTTCGAGGTAAAAAATGATCTTCCACAAATGGAAGACATTAACAATATTATTAAAAAACGATTCGATTTGTTAGAAAAACTAGGGTATAACAAATCATACGAACAGAATCAAGGTAAACTTCAATATAAACTTAAGGCTAAGAATAATTCTCAAGCTTATGTCAATACTGGTAAACTCAGTAGCAATTTGTGTAAAAAATCTCATATAATTTGTGACTGCGAATAATTTTTAAAATTACGCCTTCAACAAGGATTAATAAAGCAAAAAAAGAGCAATCTGTGTAAAATTTCTTACGACCAGACCATACAAATCGAGATTGTAAAGCGCCCAGTTGTTGAAACTGTAACAGCAAATACAATACTATGTTGTATATTGACAGAAACGTACTTGTCAATATGTAATATAGCATTGTATTGTAAGTGTGTAAATTGTTTACGACCAGACCATATAAATCGAGATTGTAAGGGACCAGTTGTCGAAAATGTTACAGATAATACAATACCATGTTGCATATTGACAGGTGCAATATTCGTAAACATAAAGTTATCACCTACTGAGAAGCTCTTTTTCTGGCACTATTTGTATTGATGCATGCTAGAAAGGGAGCATATCGCAAGGTTGTGGCTTTAAGCTGATAAGTATGGTACGTTTCTGTCAATATGCAAAACAACTTTGTACTTTCTGTTATATTTTCAACAACTGAACGCTTTACAATTTGATTTATATGGTCTGGTCGAAAAACAATTGATACACTTACTTTATTAGATATGCTAGTAGGAATTATGATGTAGAAGGCATACCATACCGTGCTTCAATTCCACATTGTCTACAGCAACTGTCACACTATTTTATCTTTCGTCTTAGAATTTTGGCACCTACATATTCAAAATTAAAGTATTAGTTGATATCTGTAAACCAAGTCAACCAGCCCTTATACGTCTTTAACTATTTCAATATACAGAAGTAGCTCTGGCAGCGCCAGCATCGAAGAAAAGTGTTCCCCTACTGTTTCGTGGTTTCAAGTGGTTTCCAAGTGCATTGAGTTCGCATCCATCAGCCAACTCAACTAGTCCAATGATTTGGGAAGTACGTCGATAGAAGCTTCTCCTTTCGCACCTTGTTTTGTGTATTTTTCTGTCTCAATTTCACGCACAGAAATAATGCCCCCTTAGATTTCCCTACCTGTAAAGTCAAACAAAACTTTTTTTATATCTTTTGATCTTTCTCCTAGTAAGCTTTTAATTTTTTATTGTTTGTCATTTAACTGCTTGCTGTTTTACCGCTTAACTGATGACTGGCGATTGTCTTGTATAACAAAAGCCTACTTTATTTTCTTATTTCATCTCTACTGCAGAGATTATACCATGTTCAACTTTTATATTATTATTTTAACTTTGATTTATTAATTAGAAATTTCTTGTAAATAGTTAAGTGAATTAAATTTAGTTATAGAACTATTTACAGTTTTAAATTAATATAATTGAAGAATATATAATATGCTGTATTCACTGCATAAAATTACAGTTTAGTTACTATACTGTAATGTATAGGAAAATACTTTTAGGTGACTTACATTTTTCTCGGCTTTATTTTTAAGCTGATGAAAATCAAAAAAAGGAGTTATAGTTTATTTCACCCGGAATTCGAATGTGAAAATGGAAAACAATTAATTGAAAATCAAATATAACTGATAAAACTAAAATTTTAGTTTAATTTCTGAGAAATATAAGGTGATTAACTAATCCTCGTATATATTACAAGTAGCTGCTTTTTCTGGTTTAGGAATATAAGCTTTGGCCGGATTATTTAATTGGCGAAAAAGAGTCATCTAAAGATAATAGGAAGTTTCTTAAATTGTTCCTCATACATAAACATTATTAATTTATAAATTACAATCATATTTTCTTTGCCGTGGATTCACTTTTACGGAAGACAGTATATTCGATTAATATAATTTGCACAATTAAGGAGAATAAATGTTTACAATTAACTCTAAACAATTAACTGTGTTTCCGGCGAATTAAAGGAACAAAACAAATCGCAAATTTAAACTAAACATACCTCTGAACAGATTTCGTTAATCTGCTCTTATTATCTACTTAATGAAAAAGAAATGACAATATTATTCACAATTATTTTATCCAAACACATATAAATTAAAGAACGTTATTTATTATCTAGGTATATTAATTATTGAATTTTCAATTCAATTAGTATGAAGTAAAAAATTATTCACTATTATACGTATACTGAAACATGAAATCTAAATTTACAAATACATAATGTTAGATACAATTAAAAAACCAAATGGGTTAAAAAAACAAAAAAAATTGAATATTTACATAGTGGCGGTGGAGTAGTTGGCTAGAGTGCGCGATGACAAGTATGACTAGAGAACCTCTCCATTGTAGCTGCGGGTTCGAATCTCGTCACCGGCACTGGCAATATCGGTGGAAATGGTTGTGTGTCCGCAATTTTCATAAGTGTAACTCTCGCCCGTGCAGTTTAGTCTTTGGTTTCGGAAGTTTTCTAATTTCTGTGGTTTATTTATTAAAAAAATAAAAAAGTGTGTCCTGTTTCAAGTCCAACCACCCTCATATCTTCGTTATTATAATAAGGATGTGACTCAAATTTTAGTGACATATATAATGCTACAAAATGACTTAATTAGTACTACTATTGCTAGTCCTCAACAATTAATTTTCTCTTTAAGAATTTTGTGCCTCTAACTAAAAACATTTTGCTAAAGCATTCTCCAGTTGCTCTATGGCCCATTACTTATAATATACAAAATAAAATAAATAAAATAAACTAAATAACACAAGAAGATAACAAGATAAATGACGTAAATAAGATAAATGAAACAAATGGGATAAACGAGACAAATGAGATAAATTAGACAAATGAGACAAATGAAACAAATAAAATAAAGAATATAAGTAAGGAAAACATGCTAAACAAGGTACACAAGATAAAAAGATAAATCATATACATGAGACAAACGAGATGAATTCGATGAATGAGATAAATAGGGTAAATGGGAAAATAAGATAAATGACATAATCAATATAAACGAGACAAACGAGGTAAAATAAATAAAATAATTTATTTCTAACTCATTTGAAATTGAATATGATGAGAAAGTATTGTCGTGACAGACTATTTTTTTTAATTAAATGAAATTAATTTTAGACCTTTTTTCTCAATAACGGTTAATCTGATGAGAAGTTTTCAACAGTTGTTTTCGGCATATTTCCTCATTCAATTTTTATTTGAAACATTTTTTGATTTGTTGGGCCCTTTGAGACATGCCCTTTGTGGTGCACCAATTTCAGTGATAATCAATAGGTTTCTTTCTTGGACTCCCCAGATATTGTATGTGATGTTTCAGATTTTTACCTTGAGACATGTTTGAGAAAATGATAACACAGCAAGGACTCACAGACACACAGACATACGGTGTCCGTCAAGAATGAAATAAATTCATTATTTCTTAAAACAAAAATATTTAGAAAAAATCCTTGGACACGTCGATTTATAATTTCAATTGTGCATCATCCTTTATTTTGTTGGTTATGACATCGTCATTGTTTCCGTTATGACGTCATCGATATTTTTTTAAACGGAACACCCTGTATATTTCTCCATTTTTGGATTCTAAATCAACAGCTGATTCCAAAAGTTTATCACACTTAGGGTCTAAAATTGATAAGTTGAAAGATACGGCCACTTTGAATATAAGGATTTACTAATATTTCATGTTTTGTTTGAACAAATAATAGTCACTAGAACTAACGGTTAGTTAATAATAAAAACAATTTATAGTAAATGTTCGAACTGTACACCTCTTTGTAGCTGAGGGTACCCTAACGGCGAATGAACTGTTGCTGAACCTTGTTTATAGTTTCCTGAGAAATACTGTTTATTTCTGTTGTAATTCTCTCTTTTAACTCAACAATGTTTTCCAGTTTGGTTTTATAAACTAAGTTTTTTAGATGGCTCCGCTAAAATAATCTAAAGGATTGAGGTCCAGTGACCTTGGTGGCCATTTGATGGGTCCACGTCTACCAATCCACCTGTTCAGAAATATTTAATCCAGATACCTTCCAACGTCTGCTGCATAATGAGAAGGTGCACTATCCTGTTGATATTACAGGCTTTTGTCAACATTTCTAGGATTAATTCTACTGGGGAATAAATTTAATAACGTTGGGATGAGTTATACCATTAAAAATTGGAGATATGCTGGTTCGTCTATAGTTCTATCGGAAAAATAGGGACCAATGATTCTATTTCTTACAATTCCCGCCCACACATTTACCTTTTGTGGATACTATGTGTTGCACCCGCACCCTTGCTCAGTATCTATAATTCTGACAATTCACTTCACCATTTAATTTGAAAGTCGATTCATCGGAGAAAATAATATTTTTTATCAGAAGAGGATCACCATTGCACATATTCATCGTTTCTCACAAAATCGTATCCTCCGATCTGGATCATCATCACTTAGTTCTTGCATAAGCTGAATCTTAAAGGCATGCCATTTTTCTAATTTTAATACTGTATGTACTGACATTTTAGTAACATCATAATCGCACCTAACCTGGCTGGATTTTCTTCAATAGCCAGTAAAATATTTAATTTTGTATCCTTGTCAACACCTCGGTGACCTGTTTTGGGTAAATCTTCCACCGTACCAGTTTCTCTAATTTTTTTTTCAATTTTACTTACTCTCGATTGAGTTATGGGTCGTTCTGGATATTTGGTATTAAATAAATTACATACTTCTTGTTGAGTTCGCATCCTATCATCATCATCGTAAGAATTTCTATTCTCTGCATTACAGATACACTCATGCTATAAATTAAAATAAATCGGCAACAATTATTGAGGAACCACTACTGGGGTAAAGTATTATTAAGTGATTCACTGTCAAAGACGAAAATGATTAAACAGAAAAACAAACAAAAACTAGCCTACTTTAAAAATTAATAAAAAATATGTTTATTTTACTTTTCTACTGTACAATTTTGGACCTCAGGTGTGAAATATATTTGGTTCAGCTGTTGAAACAAAATCCAAAAATATACATGGTGTTTCATTTAAAAAAATATCAATGGCGTTATAACGGAAACAGTGATGACATCGTAGCCAAAAAAAAAAAAATAAATAAATAAAGGATAAGGTGCGCAATTAAAATTAAAAATCGACGTATCCGAGGATTTTTTCTAAATACTTTTGGTTTGAGAAACAATGAATTTATTCTACACTTTACAGACACACTGTATAGGCCAACAGACACGCAGACGCAAAGACACACAGACACACATACACACGAACGGCATGGCGATTCGGATAAATTTTCTATTTACGAGTCTCAAAACGTTCATTTTCATCATAATCTGGAATTTGATTTTCCTCGCGTCACCAATACTTTATCAGTATAGACAGATCAGAAAGTAAAAACACTAATTTCTGATTTACGATCTATTTCAAGAAAACACAACTTCGGTATGAGAAAATATCTAAAATCTATTTGTTTTGAATATTCACATTGGAATTTGTACCATCTTTGATTTTTATGGCACTATCTCTATCTCCTTTTTTTTGGTCAGATTTGTTGTGGCGTTATTTATATCTACATTAAAAGAATTAGTTTTCGCTCCACTGGAGATGATAGAAAAATTCTCTCACCAATATGTGATTTTCCAGCTATCGATTTTTCAGCTACTATTGAAGATGCCTGTTTAACATGGTAATATCGGCTCCAAAGTTCACTAACAAAATAGCAGAAGTCCTGTGGAAGCAATATCCGGTGTAGTCTTTGACATTAGACAATTTAAGGTGTGACTATTTCTTTGTGCATTTTCCGGATTTATGGATAGCAATTTGTTGTCTGGAGCATTCACCAGTTGTGGATTTAAAGAATATGCGAATATTCCAGTGTAATGATCTAGAGAGTGCATATTTTCAATAAACGTCTAAATGTTTCGTAGCCTCAAAAATTTTTGCTCTCTCTGTTTTTGTATTGGGAAGAATAATCAATAATTTGTTGTCCATATCTTTAATATCATTGATTAACATTTGTAGCAATTTATCACTCCTACATGCTCCTACTACAAAAGAAAAAACAGGGCAACCGAGAATGAAATTTGTTTGAAAGTTTCGTATCCCGCACATGAAAATGCTTAGTGAATTCTTACTTTGGTACCTAAATGTGTCATCTAAAGCCTCAAATAAGTACGTGGACCAGAAAATCAAAGATTTAACTTTCTTCTGCAATTCATAAAAATATACTACCAGTACGTTTTCTGAAAATGATTTGATATTCTTCACATTACGGTAGTCCAAACACTTTTGTAGGTTTGTTTATTGAATTTTCTCGACTTCTCCGGCAATAAACTTAGTTCTACGTTACTGGCCGATTCTGCTATTTCCGGTGGTATTAATTATTTGGGTATTGGATAAATCCAATTAAAAAGTTATAAGCGAAATACATTTATTAAATAAACGTCAAATGTTTATGAATTTACAGTCACAACAGTGAATCTGCTACTATTCTGCTTAGGAAACAAATAACTATTTAAAATTATTATTGATTAAATACCAGTCGAAAATGGTAATGTCACATCGTTCTCCTTACACTGTGGTAGTGCCAAGCATCAACCTGTATATGACTTAGCGGTGCAGATTCGATGCACACTTCCTTTGAACTATTTTTTGGTTAATAAATGATCCCTTTCTAGGGATCATTTATTATCCGTTATTATATTATCTGTTATTATTGCACCTCATCCTTATTCAAACAATTCTGACTTTCCTAGATTTCAGAGGGTCATTTCAGTGACTTGGAAGGCAATTAACAAACAAACAAACAGAAGTTTCAACATATTATCCTAGTTTAGCATCATTTTTGTTCAATATGCAAAATACACTTTAGAGAAATTAATTAGCCACCTACAAATAATCTAAGCCTGAAAAAAACCAGAATCAAATAGTGTAGTATAAAATGTAGTCACTTTTAACGTTATAAATATGAAATATTTTGCAATATCTTTATACATTTGTACAAACAACGAGCTTCTTTTTTCACACTTTATACATTGAGGTAAAATACAAAGCATCCGAGTGTATCTGTGTAGTTTTCGTTAAATATTTACCAAGTACGGCGCGATTCGAGCAATCCACTCAGCTTTCTATTATTCGAAGTTGCATGTACAACCATATTCTTGTAGACTGCTTTCTGTTCCCATGTGAATTATATCGCTATATACATAGACAGAGGCAAATTATGTCAATTTAAAATTCAGACCATTGACCACTACTTGTCATTATGTTTATTATTTATTAACGATAGAAGAGCGCTGTCGATATTAAATTTAATGGGACATTGATTCCGTCTGAAAAATTCTGTGACTTTATTATATCAAAGTAGTAGGTATACAACATAATTTTTAAAGCTGTTGTTTTTGAACGTTGTATCGTAAAAATGCCATTTGTCTTTATTATTAAGCTTCATATACTGTTGTTAATATTATCCAAGTACAATAAAGAATAGTAGGACGTAATTAATCCATTAATTATTGTTTCAAATTTAACGTGAAACATGTCCTATCTACTTGTACGTTAAAATTAATCTGTTAAAAAATTTAATTTTTTTTCCTTTACTGGTGTAAATACACTATGTTTTAGAAATATTATCGATATTTGTACGACATGGACACAGACATTTGGACACAGTAGCACCATTGGATAAACCGCATAAGAGCGGTTAGTCACTGTCTAGCTTGGCTCCTGAGTTAGATTCCCACAAGGGGATGTTTGTGTCCACTTTATTATTTAAACCTAAATTTGAGTATCATTTTTTTAGATTACTTGTTTTTTTTTAGAAACGTCTTAGTTTGGATTTGTCTGATTTTTGCATATATGAAAACTGTAATGATCTGGTTTTGTCTGAAAATACAATGTATAATGCAAAGATGATTGAATATGCGAATTTCAGCGGCGCGCCGAGTTACCGTGGTCATTTAATGTAAACACAATTAATTACAAGGCTTACATTTCTTGACCGTGGTTGTTTGTAGCTCTCAGCTTACACCTATATCATTAATAGAGCTTCTATAGTATCATCTGATAAATTTCATCGACGTGTATTTTAAAAATGAATGTTCTACATCCATATAATATTCTCGTATTCAAAATATTATTGAGAGTATGTAACACTTCCATCACTTAATCACTCTTTAAAGTCACGCAGTTTTTTAATATTCAGATATTTATCTAATACGTCTTGAAATTTCTTGGCAACACGAATACGAGGATCATCTGTAAACATCTGTAATGCCAAGTTTACTTTGTCCACTATTTCCACAAATTGAGATAACGTTAAACTACTTTGGAATTGTTCGATAGCATCTGTTAATAATGTACTACAATTTTTATATACAGTGAGCAAGTCTTGTTTGACCTTGCATTGTTTGCTTCCTATATAGTGTTAGAGTCTTCGGGGTGAATGTGAATATTACAGATTTAACGTATTCGAAATATTTGTAATATGTGTAATAAAACGCCACTGTAACCATGTTCCTCATTACTGTTTTCCAACCTTCTACTGGCCAACAAATATGGGTTCGACAGCTCATATGGATTTAAAATATTCGATTTAACCACATTGTCAACCTTGTTAATTCTTACATCAGAAGTTTCGTCCATAGTTAGCCATATTTGTTTGTCACGTATATCATGCTTTATATTATTCTCAAGTTGTTCTTTACCATGGCGAAGTTGCGATCTTACTTGTTGGCGTACGTAATGGCCAAATTAAGTCGAAAATAAGCACCAAATATAGATATTTTAGTTATCTATTTTGTATTTACACTTGCGATATGTCGCCTACAGTTATGTGCACTCCACCCATTCAAATAGTGATGGCAAATACATATATATTTGTCAGTTGCTGTTCCAGAATATATTTTAAATCAGGAAATTCAGATATAAATTTGTTTTAGTTTATTGTTCAATAAACAAACTGTATGCCGGAAGAAAGTCAACTAATGTAATGTCTTTAAATGACTATGAAAAGAAATGTATCAACAATGCAGACTGGGTCAATTAACATAATATCCTAAAAAAGTAAAAACAGAACAACCTTAAAAATATTTGTCAAATTTTCAAAACGTTATGAAAATACATATTTTGTTCCCTATATTACAAATGTCCCACTTTCTATTGGCTTTTGAAACAGTTTTGTACACTTATTTACAATTTACCATTTTGTAATTCAGCATTATTTCGGTAGTCTTACATATAATGCCAATAAATTTTGGAAATTACCATAAAACACAATTTATTAAAAAATTTAACACAATGCAAAATGACCATACATAGTTTAATATTGCGCATAATTACAAATTTATAATATAATAAAATTGGTTAGTTTAGCAGTATACAGATTAATTATAACACTAAACACGCATATAAATGTGTTTATGGGTGATATGTTGTGGTCGCCATAATGTTATCAGTATTGAAGGCTCAGCTGCCACTGAGTAATTATTATTCTGATATACACGACTAGTTTATTGTTTACAACATGACATGGTTAACGAAATTACACCATGAAAACATAAAAGGAATTTTAATTATCTATTTTTATACTTACTATGAGAATACATGAATAAAAATGGTAGGTAGATTATATAGACCACAATTAGTGTAAAGCAATATTGCTGAAAATTTGTGTGCAAGTCTACCATCAATTCGCTACATTTTCGCAATAAAAATCAGTGATTTGTTTACTACATTCTCCATCAATATTTGAGTATTAAAAGTTTATTTATTTTTGCAGAACTCATTTTAGGTTGAGCCCATTTATTCGAAATATTTGATATTAACTCCTGACCGTCCATTAGTAACATTTTACTTTATCATTAGTTGGAGTATATTCGCCAAATTTGATCTGTAATTCACAATATACTTCATGCAATGTTGAAGTCGAGTAAAATGAAATTTGTTTGTATAGACCCTTGGAAAATATTGGACAAGAAAAAGGAAAATCAAATTTTAAGTCAGTTAAGAAGTCATACATTAAATAAAAATCACCAGTGGTTTTCAGTCGATAGTAGGATTTAAAATGATGAAAAAAAGCAATTCACGTCAAGAACAATTGGGGATACAGAATGATTTCTGAAAGAAAACAAACAAAATATCGTACTTCAAATAATAAAACGTTTTTCTTCGAATATATAACTAAAATATTTAAAATACAGATTTATTCTAATAAAGGGTAACACTGACGTAATTTTCCACAAAACATGAAAGCGCCATATACCGCACTCGACGCGCATTTCGCCTACCAAGTTGGCATCATCTGGAGATGATTAAAACAGTTTTAATCATCTTATATTCACATCAAAGGTTCCAACCCACTTCAATACTAAATTACGTTATGTAGGGTGTAAAATGATGATTCAGAAAAATAATATTTTGGTTAAAGTTCGAATCTGTAATTTCTTTTTGAAATACTTTTATAACACTAAACCAACACGGTAAGGAATTTTAAGCGTCTTAATTACTCAAAGTTGAGTAATCTTGTTAATTTAAATTGTTTTTTAAATTGTACCTCGTGAAATTTCCTATAAAATTGAATTTGTGTTAAAAAATCAAATCTGTGGAATTAAATGGGGAAATGTAGAATGTATACTATTTAGTTTACTTTTTGCTGCTGTTTTCTAATTTTTACTAAACATATATTCAAAATTTTGTTATACGGAGATGTTTCGGACCATACGAAATTGATATTTTTTTGATGAGGCCAGATCTGTATTTCAATTGTGGTTAATATGTTAATCGATTTCGTAAATTGAGTAAAACATATCTAGTGAATATCAAATTTTTATGCAGTGGTTCGTATGCTGTGGCTTAAGAAAAAATTAGGTACAAACCGATAAAACACCCTGCATCTTGGTAATGAAGATTGTTAGACCCGTTCACCACGAGTTATTTGGAGCCACCTAGGTGCCCCACATTCACAGTTAACGTACGTACATTTCCCTATGAAACACCCTGTATATGAAACCTAGCCTAGACCTTTCCATGGAATGACATAGGTCCACATCACCAGACTCTTCAAAAGGATCTTTCTTCTCTAGTACTACGTAAAAGTATGTCCATATTGTTTGTGATCCTGCTCACGCTCGTGCTTCTGATAGCGCTTGCGTTTTTTTGTTTTGTTATTTTTTGCATTCGTTACTGTTTGTCAAGATCATTCTGCTTGCAAGCAAGGAAGTCCACATTGTAATTCAGTGTTTGCGTTTGTGCTGTTCGGGCATGGATGATAAAATATTGTTACTAGCTGACTAAACCGCCGTCAACTCTGCTCGTGCACGAACGAAGCAACCTTTTGATGTACAGCTACCCGGCTGAACTGTCGATATAAGCGTTTGAGGTGCTCGCAAACATGTGGAACGCTACGAATTCAGCAAACATGGTTTTTATTTTACTCGTGCTGCTCTCGTTGGGTTTCTTGCGCTTGCTGTGTTTGCTCGGGCTGCTCGCAAACAATGTGGACGCACCTTAAGACCTTCTACCTTTTCTATGATGTCATTTAGTTCAATGTCATCATCATTTATAAAATTAAAACTTCCATAATCTATTGAAATTTCTTTATTTGTTGAATAATAATAATAATAATTACCTATTTACAATATTTTTTGTTTTAACAACTGATATTATTAATTCGATAAATAACCTCTGTATACTCTTCGTATGTTTTTAACATAAAATATTGTCTTAGATGGAAAGCACTTATCCATTGACGGATTCTACATGAAAATTTTTTTCCTTTAACCATTTTTTATTAGACCGACATGTTTTAATTATCAAAAATCTATAAAGTGAGATTTCTTATGACACTATCACTACTGCGAAATGAACAATAAAAAATGCGATTAATGTAAAATTAGCCTTACCCTTGATATTACCTGAAAGTAATAAGGGTTTTTCTATCTTTGCCTCCAAGAAAACAAAAACCATAATTCAAATATCTTGCCTGCTATTTTATCGCGCTTTAAAACTGTACCTTATAACCATCACCCTGCGACTACGCCATATTTTACCATCAACATTGAACCGTCCTGTCTGTAACTTATTTTGTTCATAAATCAACTATCAACCCACCATACACGTTATCGTGCTTTCTCTTGATAGAGGAAAATATTTATTTAATATAATAATTTATATGGAAGTCACGTCGACGCTGACAAAATATCATCATATTTCCAACATTTTGAAAATGTTTCATTATTTAATGTATTTAAAACCAATCTTCTAGAAGTGCATATATAAATTTTTCATTTTCATCTGAGAGATCTATGAAAAGGTATTGATTACAACACTGTAACTCCTTTTTCACTTTCTTGTACCTAATATAAGGAAGTATAGTAATCGTGATTATTTTCGACCTCGAGATTTTGATTGATATATACGTTTTGAACCCTTCTAAATCCATTTTGACTATTTTCTGAATGATGTCTGTCGGTGCGTGTGAGTGGATGTGTGTGTGGATATGTATGTGGATGTGTGTGTGGATGTGTGTGTATATGTATGTGTGTATCCATGATAACTAAAAAATACTAATGGGAGACTTTCCAATTTTGGCAGTTAAGATTATCAACAACATTTTAGGTCACACATTAAATTTGGTGAACATGGTACCATCAGAAGAGACATAATGAATGAAAGAAGAAAAAAGTTACAATTTCGGGAAAAAAATGTAAAAATTTTTATTGCATTTCTGGACGAGTTTCGACGAATTATAATGAAAAAAACATAACTTTTTGAAAAAAAAATCTCTCCGCATGGATGTAGTATCGCGATAGCAGCCACAGTTTTGGTACACTTGTTCTAAAGACCAAAAACAATGAAAAATTCGCTGAAGAACAAAATTGGCCAGCTGAAATGGAGTCCACGGTACCCAAACTTCTTGTATTTGACTACAAAAAAATATATTCTTGTTGAAAGATTATAAATCATTTTTACTATATCAAGCGAATAAAATATAATAAATAAAATAAATAATTTTCCAAGTACTTAAATAAAGCTGATGTAAACTGAAATATTTTACACATTGGGCTTCATAAAATGGGGTTAAGATAAATTAAACAGTTTGACGTTTGAAAGGTCTAATTAAATTAAAAATTATTAAAATATTTGATATGAATTATTATTGACAGTATCGAATGACGCTGATAATTAATTATTTAAAAATTTTAATGAAACATTTCAAGGTACGCTATTAAAATTTAATTGGGATAAGTGAAGAAATAAATGGAACGATTTTTTTAGATTTTATATACTGGTATAAGAAAGTTATGTGCTGGCCACATCAGATATTTCTCTTCTATTTAAAATACTACATTACCGGGTGGCTATAAAAAATTAAATCCTGTTTCAAACTCCATAACTCCGGAGTGCATTGAGATAGAGATTTGAAATGTTTATCTCTTAGAGACAAAAAGTTGAAAGGCATTCCTAGCAAATATCAAACATTTGAATTACCGAGCTTGGTATCGTAGTGGGCCAGAGCGTTAAGTAATTCGCGTTAAGTGATTCCCGGCTTCGATTCTGACAAAGTCGAAGGGTTTGGTTGTGTGTCCGCATTTTTTTTTCAACTGTGTAACCTCTGTCCGTGAAGCTTCAGCTTTGGTTTGGGGTTGTCTAATTTATGTGGTGTGTTTTATGTTGTTTTATTGTTTATATTTAATTTTCTTGGCAATTTATTTATCTTTCACACATCAAGAAGGATCTGTAGACATTCAGGATCACTTTAGTGTAATAGTTCTTATACTACTATTTTTTTTTGCATAAGACTTTGTCCATTAGCCAATCTCTGGAGTTACATACTTTTTATTCCTAAATTAACCTAAACCAACCTAAACAAAACAATTAGAAGATACAAAGGGAATATTAACAAGGGACACTCTTATCTCACCCAGGGGCCTATCGGGGCCTTTTCATAACAACACACTAAGGGCCACGGCAAGTGGGTTATATAACAAAGGGAAAGACATATAAGGATCACAAAGCTAGCCTAATGTATATTGCACGTTTTCACGTTATTTATAAAAGTAATTTTATCCAATTTAAAAATTTAACCATTTCGTAGTAAATATCAATATTTTTAAGAGAATAAATGAGTTAAATTAGGGGGAAGAGGTACATTAACTAATTTTCTTAAGAGTTCTTCTGTATCTCTTGGATGGTTCTAACAATTAAAAAGATATGGTCCAGATCGTCCAGAGTACCGTATGTAGGTACTATAAATATCTGACTCAAATACTCCAATCCTTCTCAAATGTTTGGGAAAGCAAGCATGACCAAGTCCTATTCTACAAATTGTAGTTATAAACTACCTAGGAACATTTAAGATCTCAAACCATGGTGCCTTGGGGAGATGTTCTACTACTTGAGCATAGTGGCTCATTGGGTTACCTTCTCGATAGTGTTCATATGATTTTGACCACTTATTGTAAGATTTATTTTTAGATAAATTTATACAATCCGATAAACATAATTTAAAGTTTAAATTTAAGCCAGACATAGTACTCTCTTTTGCGAGATTGTCAACATGCTCATTATGGGAGATACCTATATGAGCTTTAACCCAAACAAAATGAGCAAGAAACCCATTCTAACGTGATTTACAGAGTAAAACGTTTATACGAAGTATAAATGAATTTGTGTGGATAGAGTTGAATGCGTTATTTCTTAAACATGATAATACACTTAATGAATCAGTAAAAATAATTGCTTGCCTGACACGATTAGCTTTAATGTTTTCTGTGGCCTTAAACACTGCTATGGCTTCTCCAACAAATACAGATGTATTCTTTACTAGCTTTATTTTAAGTTCAAATTTAATAGATGGAATATAGATAGCACATCCTACGTTATCAGAAATTTTGGATGCATCGGTGTAAATTTGAGTACAACTTTGAAATCTTGTTTCTAAATTTTTTAAAATTATGAAATTAAGACTGGTTATGTCTGTGAAAGATGGAATCATAATTTGAGGTTCGAAAAAAAGGTCAAAATAGTCTAAATCTCAATATGATATATCTAAGATATTAAGCAAATTAGTAATCTCCTCACTTAATTCACGAAATCCAGAACATAGCTGGGGCAAATTTTTTTTGCCCAGTACTTATTAGTTAAATCAGACGTATTCAGTTGGTTAATTTTTTAAACGATTGGTGAGTGCTTGTATTCGGCTTGTAGGACGTATTTTTCACTAAGAAGTTGTCGACGATATTGTAAAGGCGGTTCCTGAGTTTCTGTGTTTAAGGGAACTAGAGGGGAAGATTTCATCGCTCCTATGCAAATACGTAAGGCTTTATTTTGTACAGTATCTAATCTTTTTAAAATTGAATTACTAGCTGATCCATATAAAATGGACCCATAATTAATTATGGAACGTATATATGAGTGGTAAAAGGTCAAAAGTGTACTTGGATGGGCTCCCCACTAGGTTTTAGCAATCATTTTTAAGAAGTTTATACCCTTTTCACATTTAGATACTATACTGTCGACATAGCTTTCCCAGTTAAGTTTTTTATCAAGAATAATTCCTAAGTAGGTAATAAGGCTTTTATACGGGTAGGTATGATTACCTAATTTTAGCTGGCATACATTTGGTGTGTTATGTCTTGTAAATATTGTGAATATTGATTTTTCCACTGAAATTTCCAAACCGTGATCAAAGAACCAAATCTCTAACTGCCTAGCAGCAAGGCTTAAATAGGAAATACAACTATCATATTTTCTATGTGAAAGGTAGAAGCAAAAGTCGTCAGCATACTGTATTATATTACAAGAACTTTGAATATGGGAGTGAACACCGGAAGTATAAATATTAAATAGAATGGGACTAAGTATTGCTCCTTGAGGAAGGCCAACTGAATTAAGAAGAGGTCCGATTTCCTTATTATCCAAGCCTCTTAAGTAAGTGCACCTATTGCGGCATAAGTTTGTTATGATATCTGCAGTATAATCTGGGATGGAATCATGTTTAATATCAGTAGACAGATTATCTAAATTAATACTATCATATGCCCCTTTTAAGTCTGGGAAAAGAGCTCCCAAATAAGTATTTTCTTAATAGTTATTTTATATATCAGTTACCAAATAAGAAACTGCGTCAATTGTACCTAAGCCTTTTTTAAAGCCAAATTGGAAGCGGAGCAAAGATATATCACTTCGAAACCACCATTCCAATCGATTCTTGATCATTCGTTCAAAAATCTTGAAAACACATGACATCAGGGAGAATGGCCGATATGAACCAGGTAAATTTGGGTCTTTTCCTGGTTTGATAGTAGGGAATACAACTACTGTTTTTAGAGCTTCGATATCAGCACCACGTATCCATATTTCATTAAAAATATCCAACAGGAAGTTTTTAGTATTTGGTGGCATATGAACTAGCATAGGATATTTAATTTCGTCGAATCCTGGAGAAGTATTAGGAGAGTGTTTAATAGCTAAATTAAGTTCGTCCATAGTGAACGGCCGGGAGAAAAAATATCCCTCTAAAGGAGAAGATAAAGGAGTAGATTTTTTGGCTATTATGGACGCTAGGAGGGCAATTTGGTTAAAGAAATCCTCAACCCATAGTTCAGGGTTAGAGCTTGTGATGCTATTAACAGGAACCCTTTTTATATTTTTTATCTGAGACCATAAGATTTTAGATGGAGTGGAATGATTGACATTTTCGCAGTATGTTTTCCAATTTTCCCTAGATTTCGTTTTAAAAATTTTTTTGATAAGGCTATTTCTTTTTTTACAGGAATCAAAATATTCCATGAAACATTGTTTATAATTATCTAAGGCGTATTTTCTTTGAAGTATAATACTCTCACATATCTCATCCCACTAAGGAGGTGTAGGCTGTTTTTGGAATAGATTTTCCTGCAGCGAAATTTTTATTTTGGATAAAAAAATTATATTTCTCTTGTGGACATAGAACAATGGGAGAATTTTGAAATTTATACTCTAATATGGCCTCATATGAACTCCAGTTAGCTTTGTTAACGTTCCATTTGCTTTTTGGATACATTGTTCCCGAAATTAAAATTAATTGAAAGCTCTATGGTGATAGGAAAATGATCTGAACCAAGTGTATCTGGATAAACTTTCCAACTTGTTACTAGAGCTAAAGTAGAGGATGCCAAGTTGTTATCAACCACCGATTTGTTACAGAGATGAGATAAAAGTCTGGTTATATCGCCATTGTTTAAAATAATTAGGTCATGAGCCTCGATAGTTTATAATCTACCTGCCTACTTGATCGTTTTTGTAGAAGCCCCATATGCTACTATGGGCATTAAAGTCCCCACCAATAATTCTAGGATTAGTCATTTGTTTAAAAATATTTTCCCAATCATTGATATCTGTGTTTATATTGGGAGGTCTATACAGCGACATAATGTCATAAGAAGATTTATTTATTATAGTAACGCCACAAATTAAAATACCATTATTGAAATTATTATTAAATTGTATTTCTTTAAATAAAATATCTTTGTTTACTAGTATGGCTACTCCAGCTTTACCATAAAATCTGTCTTTACGAACTAAATTGTATCCTGGAAACCTTATTTGTTGGTTAAGTTTAAACCAAGGTTCACTAATAAGTGCAACATGAGTTTTTTCATCATGTAAAAATTTTAATAAATTAGGTTTATTTGCAATGGCTGACCGACCAATCTATTGCATCACATTTATAGTTTTAATTTGACTAGACATTAATTATTTGCTATTATTTTTAAGGACATCCTCCAGTATCCTATTAAAATAATTTTTTAATAAATTTATATCTAAATTCCTGTTCCACTGTTATCAATATTTTTAAAAATAGAATGCATACAATTATGAAAATAGACCATTATATCATCTGCATGGGAAGGGGTTGATTAAATAGGTTTGTAAGGGTTGGGAGGAAGTGACGTAACGGATCCAAATCTAAATGGGAATATAATATCATTTTCATTTTGAGGAATCGGGGATTTAGTAATTTCACGTTTTTGGTTTGTCTGTGAAAATGAATTGTCGACGTGTCTTCTAGAAGTGCCAGAGCTAGTAGACGGCTAAGATAGGGAATTTTTTTTGTTATTTGCAGTAGAGTTAGTTAGGTTTGGAAAGTATAATTCACTATTTAGGACATAAAATTTATTATTAGGTGCAATTGTGGCAAATGAATTTTCAACCTTATTTTTAGCGTCTAAGAATGGAATGTTATTTAAGGACATTTGTTCTTTAATTTTCTTTTGGTTTTCATATTTGGGATATTGTTTCAATGTGGAGTTATGGAAATTAATATTACAATAAATACAGAAAACATCTGTAGATTCACAGTTGTGATTGTCTAATTTTTCTTTTCCACAATTTTGGCACCATTTTTTAGTGCTTCTGCACTGATTATGGACATGTCCATATTTTAAACATTGTACAACTCTGCTAATGAATGGCTCCACTACAAAGTGCACACTATTAATAATAACACATTTAGGTAGAATGTTACCCTCAAATGTAACAATTGCCGCTTGCCTAGGAACCTATTTTACAGATTCGCCTTTTTCTACTTTTCGTTGCATTCTTTTGACAGTGACAATCGGACTTTGACATTCAATATTATCTTTAATATAAATTTCATCAAAGTAGGTATCTACAGACCTAATTATACCTTTTCTTTCCACTAAATGGTTGGGAAAGAAATCCCTTAATTTTTCTGACTCGAGCATCACATTATTGACAAAACTATTAACATCAAATGCAGTTTTTAAAATTACTCGAATTCTGTTCTTACCCATATTATTAATTGTAATAATATTTTTAATATTTAACTTTTTTAACAAAATGTATCCGACAAACATAGGATGTAAGCGGCCTATATTTTTATCAATACTTTCTATGAAGACGTAAAAAGAATTGTCATATAAATGGATATTATTTAGGTTAAAAAACTTTAAGGTTTTTGTTGACTGATAGGATTATTATCCTTATTACTTATCACTGCAGAGTAGTCCAAATTGGTATCGTCTGTGTGATTCATTGAATTGTCCGTGTGCGACGTCAGGTCCACTATACTAATCTTACCTTCTGTCGCTGTTTTGTTTTGGTTTACACTATTACCATTATGAAATATTTATCTGGGGATCTCCATCACCTGGGGATATGGCTGACATAATTAATTATATTATATTAATAAACTCCACAATCGAATAATAATATTAATTAATATTTAACCTAATAGATTTTGAAAATAATTCACACTAGCAGGTATACGGTTAGCACTTAGTACGCGTGTTCTCACTTAGCAAGCTACTTTTGCCGATTTATTTAAGACATTATTTTACACAGCTTTTCAATAAGTAGGACATTTTAAATTTTTGAAATCCATAATATAATTAACTTTTATCTAATATTGTCCAAATAACTATATTATTTATTTATAAAATAGATGACCGTGTAAAATTTAGATATCTGCTATCAATTCATTTGATTAATATTTACTTACGACGCAACTATTTATAGCACTGTATGAACATAAAAGACAAACCAACAAAGAACATGGCACCCGAACAAGAGGGATTCTGGGTTTCAGTAGAATTTTCTGAAATTTTTTGTACAATATATTATGACCCAGGATAACACTTGTATATATGCGGGAAATTTTTGTGAGCATACCAGAATACAGGTCCGAAGATTTCTTCTTTTGCAAAGTTTAAAAATATTATTTTTCTCTTTGGATATGTATGTATATCCTTTAAAAAAATCGATTAGTGTAAGAATTTTGAAGTATATATTTATTTAACGAAGTGTTCTATAATCAAAATATATGAGTTGTTATGATTATTAATGATAAATACTAACTTTTAAAGTTCTAAAAAATGTATTTTAGATGCAAACTATTCATAAAAATTTTGAAAGAATAAAGATAATGATGATAACAATAATAATACAATTGTTAATAACACAAATAACAATAATAATAATAAAATGTTTTTATTGAAATATTTTTAAGGAGATTGCTATGAAAAAATTCAAGAGTAAAGTTAAGTGTAGAACTGTTCTAACAGGTAATCATTAAAATTCATTTTTATCATCCGATAATTAAACATTTATTTCTAAATGAACAAATAGTGCCAAACATACTAAAAATAAAATAATTAAACACAAATCAGTTGTAATACAACCGGATTTAAAAAATATATATCATTTTAGGACTTAGCAAGTACACATTTGATACCTGCTTTGATATAAGTTAATGATTTTTCATTTTGAAAATACTAAGATAGAGTATTTAAAAAATCATAATACTATCCAAAGATACTAAAATAATTAAATACAAATCAGTTAATTACAACATGATTTTGTTCTATATTGACCGCATCTAAAACAACTCCCAAATGTATATTTGATAGATATTTCACATTTTCTTCATGTCTAGCATATCCTAAGTACCACAACAAACTAGCTACACGAGCACATACTCCTTGCTCCCATTTTGCATGTGTAATATGTTCCTGATATAGGATCCACATTTTGATTAGGATTTTCAAGGTAGGAAATAAAAATGAAATGTCTCACCGACTGAGTAAAACGAGAAAATATTTTTGCTCTTATAAGTCCTGGTTCAAATAACTGAGTTTGAAGAATAAATTCGTTGTTTGGGTTGCTATTTGTGGTGTCTTGAATATATCTTGGAGATAATCGAACTTGGTAGGTTCCTAAAGTTTTCAGCCTTAGGTAATCATAACTTAGTCTAGGAAATCCTTCCAAGTCATATTCGTGATTGTTAATCCAGGGGCCATGACCTCTTGCACGAAGAATTTGTTGTTGCTGAACTCTTGTTTGAAGCAAATTAATGTTATCTCCATTTCTAATTTCTAACATACGCTGTCAAGCTCCTCATTTACATCTTGCATGTGAATAGGTTCGTGAAATCTGTTTAATATAGCGCACGCAATTTTCAAAAAATCTGACAAGTGTACACAGTTTTGAATTGGTATCATATCCCTAAAAAGTTTAAAAACTGATTTTAAATGTCCATTTTTTGATTCCACTATCCAACGCGTTTTTGTAATAGTTCTCGAACGATTCGCTTCCTCTGTGATAAACTGCCTTTGATTACATAACAGGTGAGGTGGAATTTCGTAGTTTAAATTCAGTTCCTCAAGAAACCGAACAGCATTCCTATAGCCACGATCTACAACAAATATATCACCTTCTTGAACCAATTCACTTAATTTGTACTGATCTTGGGTCATGTCATGTAAAAGAATTGCTGCGTCATTATTGCGAACCTCCGAGAAGTATGGAGCATGTACATCTAAAATATATCCATCCGGAGCGACTACAAGGCCTGCTTTTAACAAATTATGTACTTTATGGAAAGAGTAAGACTGTCGTTGAAATCGAAAATGGGAGCTTTTTGGAGCTTTTAAATATGTACAGTCAGAGTATAAAATTGCTTTTGGATATTCTGGTTTAGGATTGTACAGAATATTTGAAAATCTGATGACATGGCTATTTATGAATTGTTCTTTATTTTGAACTTCAGGACAGTCAAATCCTAAGGTTACAGGTACAAATGTGAACATAAGGCTCTGTCTTACAAGGGTAATAGCTATATTTACATTTTGTCGGCACGAGTAATTCAATAATGTTTTTAAACAGGTATCTGATAATCCTTGTCTCATTTTCATCAAAAAAGTTATTAAATGTTTATTTGTAACATTCCTTAAATGACCGCCATATCGTACAGGATTGCAAAATTGAAATAGTTCACGAAATTGGTTTTTATTTAAAGATGTAATGGACTTAAAGTCATCGGCATCAAAATTGGCCTCATCTTCGTATTTTGAAGACTATACTTTCTGAGCATATTGCCTAATTTTTCTAAACCATTCACCGGTTTCTGGTCCATAGATTGTCCATAAACTCAAGTTGTATTAATCCATTTTCGGTTAAATGTTGATTACAGCATCGTGTTACCAAGGGTAAATAAATTCCAGTTTTTAAGAAAAAGTCTATTCTTGCATCAACGCTTACTCGAAATCGACAAATTCTCTGACAAACAAAACAATTCATTGTGCTATACTGTACTAAAACGTCCATAGAGATTGCCAACGGATCATCTTCAATTTCAATTACTCTGTTTATTCTTCTTTTACAGTTTAAACAAATTCTGGACTGTTCGTTTAACATAATTTCATTAAAACGAAATCGATTTCTATGTAATTTTGCAACGTTTTTCTTTCGCTCTTCATTAATATCATTCTCGTCATATATTTTGCAATTTGAGTTTTCCCGATCACAAGTATAACATTGTACCATTTTAAAAAATTATAATTTTACAGTTTTCGTATGAAATTCATTCATATTCATTCAAAATTTTTATCAATAGTTTGCATCTAAAATACATTTTTTAGAATTTTAAAAGTTAGTATTTATCATTAACAATCATAGCACCTTGTATATTTTGATTATAGGACACTTCGTTAAATAAATATATACTTCAAAATGCTTATACTAGTCGATTTTTTAAAGGATTATCATATCCAAAGAGAAAATAATATTTTTAAACTTTGCAAAAGATGGAATCGTCGGACCTGTTTTCTGGTACACCTTGTAGGCTCACAAAAATTTCCCGCATATACAAGTTGTTATCCTGGGTCAAAATATATTGTACAAAAAATTTCAGAAAAATCTACTGAAACCCAGGATCCCTCTTGTTCGGGTGCCATGTCCTTTAGTATTAAATGAAAATGAAAACCAATAAAACTATGATGAATTGTATTTCCTGACTTATAAAACACTATTAAACAGTTTATGTAACGGCAATATTTGCTATAATTTAACTATTTGCGATCAATTCATAAAGTTTTCTCATTAACTCGATTGGGTTATAATCTCATTTCATGTAGTTCCAGACTAGTTTCTGTGAAAATAAATGAGTTAATTAGGCAACAAGAAATTGTGTAGACCAAAATTTGTTTTTAATGGTATTGGTTAGACTAGACCAAATTTGACACGAAACTTTGTAAGTTGCACTATATTTACGCGTTAATTAGAATCATATAAATTATTGCATAAGCCCTAATGCAATTGTTACCCAGATGCAAGAAAGTTTTAATATATCTTGTATGTAAAGTGCACCATTACATTGAAATGGCCTCTTAAGGGGCCTAGTCGGGAAAAAGCTTCGGATAGCTGTGTCACTCTCTAGAAAGTTTTTATACGTGCGCCGCTGAATAATTTTGCTCTTGACTATACCTTCACTGGACGTTTTATTCTCCAACTTCATTGAGGTGCGATTCCCGATAGAGGTAACACTTCCTTGCTCCATTTGTAGTGACAAAGATACTTATTTAGAAAATTCATTTTAACCAAATAGTACGGAATAAAAGTTTGAAACTTGCTGAGCATAATTATGAGGATTCATTCTAGAAGACATGTATGAATTTTACCTCGAATTTTACCGACTGATATCATAATTCAGGAGCTAATCACGTTCAAATTTCACTTATATTTACAGTATAAATTTTCCCTATATAAAGTGAAAATTAATTAAAATAGATATACATGTACCCTCTAGTACACTTTCAACTACTGATCCTCCAAATTTGATGTAATTTGACCAAACCGTATGGGAGAAATAAATTTTGAAAAATTACCTTACAAAAACTGGTTCGATTAGCCCTCTTAAAAAATCTGCAACTAAAAATTAAAGTTGGGAACAAATACCCATCCAAACAATTAGGTCTTGGTTAGGTACACCTGGACAGTTCTTTCTCATCATATCAAATTTGAAATGAAAATATATAATTAATTAATTGTCACTTGACCTTTATGAATTTTATTCGCAAAAAAACGGAAGGTTGCAGAAACAATATTGTACGCAACACATCGGGAAAGTGTCTTTACTGAGCTCACCGGCTTCCAGGACTCGCTGCCAGCTTGTTCTGTAAAGAATTATTTTCCGGTCCGTTACGTAAATGATTTTATAATTTTATGAATTTGATTCAAAATATTATTAAATATAAAGGAGACTGTTAGGAAAAAGAGACTGGTTACCGTATTGCCTTTTTAATTTAAGATTTCCTGTTAACCATATAAATTAAGAAATATGATTTGCTCATTTTTTTTCATATTTCCTTAATTAAATGATTCGCAATTAAAACACACTTGAAATGTTTGTTTATTTTTAGTTAAACATTTATATAAACAACCAAATAAAGTACATAGATAGAACATGTACAATGTACATACATTGCCAGTTTGTTTTTCTATTAACATTATTCATTGTTTTCATATTTAATAAACTTTATTAAACAACCCCGTAGAATGTGTATAAGTAGAATAAAAACTATCACTTACAGAAAGAAATGAAGAAAGTATTCTGTATTTTCTGTTAATAAAAGTTGTAAAAACGGACATACTACGATCAAATTGAACCGCTGCAGAGATAAATTATCATTATTTTTTATTTTTTGAACAAAATGTTTTGTATAACGTTTTCAATTTATTACAATTTTTCGCAGTATTAACTTTGATGAAAATGTCATGGTACTGAGCATATATTAGTAATAGTGATTTAGTAATTGTACAATTATTTAATGAATGTATTTGTCATACAGAAGTAACTACAAATTTGTCATTGTATCATCAGTAAAGCCATAATGGTGTAAAGCTGTTTTAATAATTATACAGGTGACATATTTATTCTGAATATTCATAAAAAGTATAATTGCATTAGTAAAGATTTGTTGGAATGCTGCTAAATATATAACAAAATAACTAAAAATATTCATGCAAACAGTCCTAAGAAAACTCTATCAAGTGGCAAATATTTATTTATTTATTTATTTATTATTTACTCAGTACATAACAGGTTACAAACCCAAACAGTACAAAATTGATGTAAATTATTATATTAACTAACCTTAAAAATTATATTAAAACTAAATAGCGCTAAAAATTTTACAGTTTTTAATTGGAGGAATTTTTGTATAAAAATAAATAAGGAAATACCAATCTAGAACTGCAAATTGTATTTACAAAATTGTTTCAACTGCTCAAAAGTAATATTAAATATGTCAACATCATTAGATATATAATTTAAACTTCGGCGTAAACGATGCTTCAGTGAATGTTGCCCATATGTTGTGTTATGATGTTTGATATACATTAGCTCTTAATTTCTTGTGATGTAGGATGGTATCCGTAGAGAGAAATATTCCTTTAATTCCAGTACTTTATTCATGTTGTTTATGATCTTGAAAGAAAAAGTTATTTCGTTTATAAATCTTCCTTCTTCTAGGAATCTAAGAGAATTATATATATTCTATAATCGTAATTAAGCTCACTATAGTTATTATTTAATTTATACAGGGTGTCCCATAATTAATTGTACACAGAGCAATGGCAGATTCCTTACGTAAAAATATTACGATTTAATCAAACTTACCTTAGTCCAAAAGTTGATAATAACATATGACGTATAAACGACACGCAAACTACCGTAGGTGGCGCCCTCTACAAACAACAGCAAAATTATGAACAGATTCCCTCCTCTCAAAAAAACCCCAATCATCAAATTTTGTTAAAATATTTAACTTTTTAAAGAAATTATTTAAAAAAAAAAAAAAAAAAAAATTTAACTTTGACACCCTGTATCTCTGTTATTTTCAACTTTTGGACTAAGGTAAGTTTGATTAAAACTTAATATTTTTACGTAAGGAATCTGCCATTGTTCTGTGTACAATTACTTATTGGATACCCTGTATAAAATAAACTTGACAAATTTATTTTGTAAATTTTCCGTCCTATTTATATTATTTCTGTATTTTGGATTCTAGATTACTGGTAAGTGGATGACATAATTTAATATTCCAGTTAATTCTGTTGGTGGTGACGTTGTCCAATTATAATTTATGGCAACATACCTACACTATATATTTCCGCATATACATAATACGTCTAACGATATTTTTCTACTACAGTAAAAATGTAACTAATGCTACTCAGATCATTCTCAATCAACCTTAAGTGATCTATATTTACTATCAGCGGTTTCAAGACACTGATCGATCCTCAGACGTATACTTCCTTTCTTTAAATTGTAGCACCACTATTTCATCCTAGCATCCAGTAACGCATCCTGTGCTTCCCAAATGCAAATAATGCTAGTTATTTACCCTACGAAGTGGTCGAAATAAAATTTATTTACTAAACAGTATGTTACTATTTTTACGAGTAAAGCAAACAAATACTAATTCTCTTGTTGAAAAAGCAAACTTACAACTTAAAGAAGCTTACGCTGGTTCTACAAAACTGATTGATAATAAGTTATAAGAAATCGTTATCTTTGAGATCTAGTTCATCTAAAATGTCACACTACCAGATTTTTTTAATTAGAACAAAAAGCAATTTTTAGGAAAATATATCTTTGAAAATTGTCCTTGAACCTATCACATAAAGGCAACCTACAAAAAGATTGTACCGGTATGTTCTATAATAAGTCAGCTGCGGTAAGTCATTGATATTTCTCCCAAATATGTATTTTTTTTGGATCAACCTAGGGATACCAAATTACTAAATTACCTCTTTATAGTATCCAGCCAACAGATAAGTAATAATTGTAGTTTTTAATAAAAGAAAGATATAAGTGACATTTAAGTTAGAATTTGTTAGAAAAGAATTAAAATAGGTGTCAAATTGATAACAATGATAACATATGTATTAGTTTGAGAGAGCATATAAATATGAAAATTATATAATTATGTAATATCTAGCTCTTGCAAGAGTAACCAAACTGGGATGAACGTATGGGAAAAATACTTGTGAGCGAGTTCAGGAACAAAAAAATATATAGGAAGTTAGAACATATCTAGGGTATAAATATTTGCTGGTATTAATATTTGTAAATTAATACATTCCAATTCCAATTTAAAACATTTATTTGACATTAATTACATTATAAAAAACTTAAATAAAGCACGACACCTCGTGCAAATACAATAAATAAAAATATTTACAAATATATACACAGAGTGTTAGCCGTTTGGCTTTACAATATATATCTCGCCCGAAATAAATTTCGGGCGACAAGCAGCAGGATAGTTTCCCTTCTTGGCAGAGGGATGCCTAGGCTGTTGGCCGATGTTAGGCCCAAGACGGCTCAGTTGTGCCTCTTTTGTTGTTGTCTGGCATAGGGACGCTTTCCTGTAACAACGTATAATATAAAGATTTGTACAGGACATAATAAAAATTGAAAATAAGGGCAATACTATAAATGTCGTTTTAGTCAGGTCATGCCGGAAAAAGCTAATGAAAAAAACCTGCTTAAGAGAATTGAAATTTAGATTGTTTGTAAAAAAATGGCGTGGAGAGGCAGAAGGGGCGGTCATCGGAGGAAGTTACGGTTGAGGGTGGGTAATAATAAATATGAAAAAGGGTAGAGTGAGGATGTCTGTCATTGTATGTCTAAAAATAGGGTTATTCAAAAAATATGGGTAAGTTTTCGTGAAGTAATTTGTGCGTATGTCTGTACTGGTGGTAATGTCGAATGTCTGTGATGTGTGCAGTGAGTGTAGATTTCTGTATGTTATGTCTAAAAAATTTCATAGCCGTCTGTGTTATGTACTCTCTAATGTATTGTATGTTAGCGGTGTCGTGAAGTTGTTGTATGTTTACGTATCTGTTAGAGTTAGTGAGGAGGCGGAGCAGTTTGTTTTGCGTCGTCTGGAGGCGGCCGAACTGAGTGTCCGACATCCTGTTCCAGACGACGCAACCGTAGGTTAATATGTGTCTGATGACTGTTTTATATATTAGAAGTTTGTTTCTGGTGTCTAGGAGAGATCTCCTATTCACCAGAGGGTAAAGTTTATGCAGGGCCATATATGCCCTGTTGAGCGTTTTCGTAATGTGAGATTTAAAAAACAGTCTCTGATCTAGGTGAACCCCTAGGTATTTAACCACTTTGGCCTCCTCAATAGCTCTATTATTGATGGTCAAGGGAGTGAATGTTTTTATGTTGGTGAATTTCTTAGTAAAATTGATTGTCTCTGTTTTAGTCTCGTTGATTACGATTTTCCAGTCCTTGTAATATTTTAAAATATTAGTAAGGTGATACCGCAACTTGGTAGTTGCGGTTTGAGCATAAAAGGACTGGGCGTAAATTGTTGTGTCGTCCGCGTACATTATTGTCTGTGTTAGGGGATGTGTGGGAATATCAGCTACATATAAGTTAAATAAAACCGGGGAAAGCACCGTCCCCTGCGGCACCCCCCGCTCTTATTTGATAAAAGTCAGACATTGTATTATTAATTTTGACCGCAAAAGTGCGGTCAACGAGATAAGACTTAATAAGAGAAACAAAATATATGGGCAGTTTATGCATATGTGTAAGTTTGTGCAGGAGGCCTCCATGCCAAACAGTATCGAATGCCTTCTGGATGTCCAGGAGCAGCATTTTAGTACAATGTTGTTTATTGTAGCCCTCGATAACGTCGTGCACAACTTTGCACAACGACAGCGTGGTATTGTGCCCCCCTCTGAAGCCAAATTGTATGTTGGGCAGCAAGTTACCTTTATTAATAAGTTTATTAAGATTGAGCAAATATATTTTCTCGGCTATTTTGCCGAGAGTATTGAGCAGCGAAATAGGTCGGTAACTTGCTGCGAGGACAGGGTCCTTACCTGGCTTCAAGAAGGGCACAATTATAGAAGTTTTCCACGCTGTGGGAAAATACTGCAGCCGTATCGACGCGTTTATTATGTAGGTAACCTGGACAAGAGTTTTGCGTGGTAATTTTTTGTAAAGTATATTAGGAATTGTATCGGAACCTGGGGCTTTGAGGTTAGGAAGTGTTTTTAGTATGGTTTTTAGTGTAGTGGGAGATGTGAGGAGTTTGGATAGTTTGCGTGGAGGGATGGGGGTGAATGCTGGAATTTGTGCTAGACCGGCATCGACACCCCCCTGGTGCTCGGTTTCGTTGGGCGGTGATTTGTAAGTTTCCAAAAGATGGCCAGCCATGGTTTCGGCTTTTTCCCTGTCGGTTAATGCGGTACGGCCGTTGTGAATTAAAACAGGGATTGGATTAGCATCCCTTTTTAGCAATTTCAACATAACCCACAGGAAATTGTCCTTAACCGTGAGTTTGGCCACCTTTTCGTTCCATTCATTATTTTTGTGTTCTATGAACTGATTTGTAATGTTATTTTGTATATCTTTCAGTCTTCTCTTGTCGATCGGACGATAAATTAATACAGATAACCTTAATATTATTATATACATACAGTAGTTGCTAATTAAGTATTAATAAAATATTTAATTAGATTATTTGTTCGTAATATTTATCCAAGAATAATTTTATTCTCTATGATAGCCGTTATCAAAAAGACTATGTAATTAAATAGGTTTAAACGAGAAAAAAACTGCTAAAGAAAATTCCCACAATGGGGTACTTAGCCGGCTCCAGCGAAGGCAGGTCGCTTGGTGCTGTGTAGCGGCGAACTTTGTCGGACAGCCTAGTTCTGGACGTCTTCATCAAAAGTTACAGACTGCTCGGAAGATGTAAAGATGACATAAATCAAAATTACGCTACATTCAATTTCAATTTCATTTATGTATATGAGTTTACACCGATTAAAAATTAACTTCGATTTATTAATTTAATTTTAAAATTAAAAATGATTAATAATAAATTTTATACAAAATTCTAACACAGAATCTTTATTGCAAAAGCGTTTTTTTACATTAATATATATGGCAAAATCAAAAATCCGTAGATATGATTCAAAATGTAAATTTAATATACTCAATAATTAACAATGTTTACACATGTTTATGAATTTAAACTTATATCCATCTAAAACGAAAAATTATTATATATTTTAGTTTAAATCACTGGATACACATTCTTACTGAACGAACAATCCAAATTTTAATCACCCGATGCGATTTTAACCATACAAGAAATTAAAAAAAAAAACTACTAGAGTCGTAGTACGGCGCGGGGTTATTTGAATTGAAATATATCGTAACTATTATAATTTTAATTTTTTATACGAATATTTATTGAATAATCTATACGTATGAGAGTGTAAAACAAGAATAGTTCTAGGGAATTGGTTAAAAAATTGTGAGTGATCCTTCCACCAAGTTTATTAATTTATCACGTATTTACTTCATGCTAAATTAGATATAGTTAGTTTTAACATTTTGACTAATAATAACTCCTACAATACTAGAATTATATGATGTTAGAAATACTCTTACATAATTCAGTAACATATGAAAAAAATCCAAAATGCCACTTCATTATTGTTAAATTTTCTGAAAAAAAATAAAGGTATTTTATTATTATTATTTTCTTTTTTTCATTTTTTTTTTTTCGGTTTCCCGATGCCGGTCAGTCCTCCCGTGACCTCCGACGCCTCATGGAGTCGCGCCGGCGCATCAACTAGAGCAACTCCCCACATCCCGCAGGGTTAGTGACTGCAGATACCAGAATCATGTGCCCTAAGCAGACGGAGAGAACCCAGAATGACCGCCTTCTGCATTTGGCCTGCCAGCCACTCGGCTGATTTTTTGGCAGGCTGGTACGATCTTCAATTCCGAGAGCAGCGTAGGCTCTATCCCTCCGAGTACACCGATTATAAGGACGACCATTTTTACTGAGTAGCCTGGGTATAGCACTTGGAGCTCGTACCGGAGATCGCGAATTTGGTCCGTTTCTCCTCCTTCTTCAAGGTAATGTTTTTCTCCGCAGGTGCCGAGAACTCGATGACATACATCACCTTGAGTTGATGGTCGAGGAGGACTATGTCAGGCTTGTTGGCTTGGATTAGCCTGACAGTCGGGAACGAGTAGTTCCAGTAAATCCGGCATTTCTCGTTCTCGACAACGGACTCAATATCTCAGGAGACGTAAGGAAGCACTGGTGTCTGGTCTACCCCGCACGAGTGCCTTAGATGGTAGTATAGCACTCATAAAGCCGCGTTATGTCGGTGGATGTAGGCCGAAATGGCATATATGGGGCATGCAGAAAGTAAGTGCATGAGCGATTCCGGCGCTTGATGGCAGGTCCTGCAGTTGATATCCTCTATACGCCACACGCGGCTACGGTAGACCAAGGTGTTGATAACACCATCCTGGCAGGCCATAATGAATCCCTCGGTCTCTGACTTAAGCCCGGCTGACCTTAGAAGGCGAATGTCAGCCTGGTCGATAAACCCAGTGTTTCTATGTTCTTATAGAAGACACCATGCTGCGGTTTATCGACATGCTGCCGAAACAGATTTTCCGTTTCGGCAGCTCTGATTCGGGCTTTCAGACGATTTGGCTGAAGTTCGGTGACTGACTCAACATCAGCACCTCGCCGGCCTCCTCGCCCGATGTCAAATGCGAGACCGAGTTCATCTGCTGCTCTTTTTGCTGCCTTGAACAATCCTGCTCCCACTCCTACAGTTTCGTGATGTTTTACAAACCGCAAGAGGGGATTTGAGCTCCTGAGGATGTTACATGCCATACTCAGTACTACTCTGCCATGCGTACACTCCAGGCTCAAGAGTCCTCGCCCCCTCCCCGTTGACGTGGGAGGTACACACGAGAAACGAACGATCTAAGATGAATACTTCTGTGAATATTCATCATCTTGCGGGTATCTCTGTGTAATTGGCGCAGCTCATCCACCCTCCACTTTACTACTCCGAAGGCGTAGAGCAGAATCGGAACGGCAAGCATATTAGTTGCAGACACCTTGTTCTTCCCCAAAAGTTCGGAAGACAAAATCTTTCGGAGGCGGTGTCTGTACTTGCCGCGGAGAGAATCCTTTATTTGTGTTACATCTTGGATGTGCCTTTGTTGCACACCCAGATATGTATAGGTCTCTCCGGCATCCAGATGTCTTAGGATGCTTCCGTCTGCGAGCTGCGCATCTTCAGGGAATTCATCGCATCGCCCTCTCTTGAGGTGGACGACTGCACATTTGTCCAACCCGAACTCCATACCAATTGGCCGCGTATATTCTTCGACCACCCTAAGAGCGTTTTGTAGTTCACGCTCTCCGGTGGCATAAAGTTTAAGGTCATCCATATAAAATAGATGGGTGATCTTATGCCTCCGGTCGCTGGGTGGCCCACATTGATATCCGCGGGTTCGGCGGAGCCCAACAGACAATGGCAGCAGGAGAAGCAGAAAAGGAGAGGACTCAGGGAGTCACCCTGGAAAACTCCTCTCCTAAATGCTACCTGCTCTGTCGTGACCCGCTGTGCACCTTATGTTATGGTGAAGCGGGTCTTCCAGAGTGATAGCAGCTGTTCTATGCATCTCACTAATGGTGCTGGTACCGCAAGACATTCGAGCAAGTACAACAATAGCTCATGCGATGTTATATCAAATGCCTTGCGATAATCAATCCAGGCCATCGATAGATTTCGCTTGTATTGCACAGAATCCTGTGTAATACAGCGGTCCATCAGCAGGCTGTTCTTGAAATCTGCCATGCCTTTCTTGGCACCACGCTGTTCGTGCTGGAAGACCGGATCAACAGACTTCAGTGTCCTTGCATACAGGATACGTGAAAATATCTTGTAGCATGAGTTGAGGCAAGTGATTGGCCTATAATTCCTCGGGTCGAAAAAGTCCCCCTTTTTGGGGATAAGCACAGTACGTCCCTCGACGAACCAGTCAGGAATCTGCTGCCCCTCGTTCAACCATGAGTTGAAAACTCACGCCAGACGGCGGTGATTGGTACCAACAAGTGCTTGTTGGACATCTTCCGTATTGATTGCTGGGCACACTTCTTCTTGCTCTTCAAGATGTCTGTGGCACAGAGCCTCGAAATATGCAGTTGCTGGAGTGTCACTATTGAAAGGACGCGTCGTTTCGTAGATTCCCTTCCAGAAGCTTTCGACATCTTCTACAGTCGGCGGAATCTACAACATGCTGTGGCTCTTGAAACAGGCGAGAAGGATTCGTACGGAACAAATTGTTTTGCTCCATACTCCTCACCCACCTCTTCAACGTTTTTTTTACAGCCATGAGCGCTCGGATCCCTATCTAGACAGTGCTGCTTGATGGTAAGCATCACTGTCAGATTTAGAGTATGGTGTTGACGTCTTAATCCGGCTGCTAGGCGCCGGATTCTGGGAGTAAAAACTCTACCGCTCGTCTGTATTCCACCACACTCTGGATCTGAGAAGCGTGTTGCTGGCCGACTGTATCTTGCCCTCGACTTTTTGTACACGACACTTGGCTTTCTCGACCCCGTGATTGCTTGACCTCTCACGGGGGACGAGTTGTTTCGCGGCGTTGTATATGGCATAGTTGATTTGCCAGATGTCTGCATCTTATGGAAGTTCTTCATCGATGACTGCGTCCATTCTAGCAAGGTCTTGTGGCTTTAGGTTAGCTCTGGTGTTAAGACTAATCCTCGTCCTTAAGTCTACATCGGTGAACTCTAAAGGATGTTCCCCATCAGCCGGTAATTGCCGCAGTGGGACTGCAGCTGGTAGTTCTTCCAGCTGACGCTGTGCCCTTACGTAACCTGTCCTGAGCAGAAAGGATACTTGATCTCTCAGATGTTGTTGAGAGAAGGCGCGATGCTCTGGATGCATTTAGCACCAAAGTGCATGCAATCGCGCTATGTATCCCCTTCTCTCAGGTTCGCTACACTCGCGGCAGGTTAGCAAGTCATCCGGAAGTTCCCTCGTCCACTTAAAGCATCTGTATTCATAGCCATTGTTGTCGTTGTTAAGACTATCCGGTTTGTCTCTGACCCCCATCCGCTTGGGGTCGATTGTGAGGGGCCCTTTTTCTTAAGTTGTATGGAACGAGAAGTAGAAAGGGGTACCAGGTGGTTAACCTTGGTACCCACCCGGCCGACATTAGTCAGGCAGAGTTACCTCTGCCTATCCAGGGGTGCACCGCGCGGAGTTTGCCGGTCCTTTGCACTCATTATAATAATAATATTATTTTTATTATTATTAATAATATATTTCTTTTTTGGTTGCCCGACGGTGGCCTCCGACGCCTCACGGGAGTCGCGCCAGCACATTAACCACAGCCACTCCCCACATCCCGCAGGGTTAGTGACTGTAGGTTCCGGAATCGTATGCCCTAATCAGAGAACCAAGAATGACCGCCTTCTGCATTTGGCCTGCCAGCCACTCAGCTCATTATTATTGTTACTACTGTATTTAAGAAACTACCAAGTGCAATTTGTTAACCAAAAATAAGCATAAAACTTCAATAAAACACTTTCCCTTAGAAAAATCATACTATTTTCTAAACGAAAACTACCTTAACGATGGTTTATCACGCTAATAGTAAAAAATTAAATTTTAAATTTTTTGACTTAAAATCTTCTCTCCCTTTAGTACCCAGTCAAAATTACTATATATAAACTTAATGGAATATCAACTAGGTGGTGTAGTTGGCTAGAGTGCTCAATAGCAATTGTGAATAGAAATTTGTCATAGCAATGTCTGTCTGTGAGATGGTTGGATATCCACGTTTTTCGAAGTGTAACTGCCTCATAGACAGCTTCGGCTTTAGATTCAGGGGTTGTCTAATTTCTGTGGTGTTTATTGATTTATTAAAAATAGGATAAAAACATATAAATCAATGTTTTCGTTAAAAACAAAAATCGACTCGAAATTAGAGACTAATGTAAATAACTGTTTATTGTTAATTCTCGTATACTTAATTTGTTGATATTACAAAAAAATTGATAAATGTTTCACATATTTTCCCTGTTCTAATATTTACTGTAAAATATTGATTATGGATTTCAGGAGATCCGGTTCAAAAAATTAAATTCAGTCATTCATTTATAAAATTAAATGATTTATTAAACTCACTTTACATATATTGCAATAATAGTACTAATCACTTTTCATCTATTGAATTACTAAAAGTTTGTTTCTTTTTCAGATTTCTATATACAAAATGTAACTCAGCAGTTGCATAAATGCATTTCAGATGGATCATTTCTAAGAACGTATTGTGGAGTACTACAGTATAATGGTATACAAAATGTGGCATGAACTATGCAGCGGATATGAAGAATATTACACACCTTCACTTTACGACATTTCCTCTTTTTCTCCTTCTGTTTTATTTAGCAGAATACGGCGATGCAGGTAAGTTTTATTTGTGAAAATTTCCATATAATTTTAATATTACATTTCACTGATTAAATTGTATATTCTTTTAGAAACGCATAATTATATTGCTCCCCCTGAAACGTTGTAATTAAATTAGTATAACAGTTATAATTATTTTATTTTGACTCAGTTTATCAAAAAATATGTCTCTATTAATATATCTACTGGGATTTAATGTAAATATTTGCGAAATCAATTTGGGCAGTGAAAAACGTATTATAACAAGAGTTTTGTCGCAAAAAAAAAATAGTTTTGAGAATCATGTTTTTGTTACATTTACTTCATGTTCGAAATAATTCGTATAATTATTTTGAGATAGAAATAAAGTAGAAATTCATTAATTAGGGAACTGGTAAATCGTATACAAAGCATAAAATTCATAGAGCTACAAAATATATAATGGGTGTTTTACAATTATGTAGCCAAATCCGTACCGTAAGCCGAAGGGCGCAATATAAATGGAAAAGTCTTATTTGCTCAATAAGATATTTTTTTAGGATGTAAACAGTGTTGTATATTTATTTTTTTAGAAAGTGGTCAGGGGCGGTGCACATGGGATTTGGGTTGTGTGTATTAAAAAATATTTTTGGATTTGTTGCGTCTTTTCAAAATTTGATTTTAAAATATGATTTTCCAACTATTATTTAAGAAAAATGATATATCTGTCATATATTGATAGGATTCAACGTTTTCGCGAATATCAACTTTAAGAGTCTGATTGCTCTTTCCTTCTAGTATAATTAATATTATTAAGAAATTATTTCTTCAATAAAAAACAGAAAAAACTTTATTTTCTATTTTTTATTTCTAGAGGACTTCCAGCCAGGTACATGGACAATAATTTATCCTAAGTTTCGTCCGAGTTTTCGGACTTTTTTCAAGGTTAAAAGCTAAAAATAATGGTTTTACATAAGTCTTAAATTAGATTAGTGACAGAATGCATATCTAAAAAAAGTGTTTTCTTACCTAATATAAATTTACTATTTTAATTTCATTGTATGGGTGGATTTCATTTTGTTTTTTTATTTGATAGGTATGTGATGTACGTGTAGTTCGACGAGTTAGGCAGAGAATGATCAGTATTTGGTGTCGTCGTTGATCTGTTTCTTTTTAAGAGTAGGTAATTATAACAGCTGATAGTAGATTTATGGTCCGAGTGACAGAGTTATTGTAAACATTCTCATGATATTGGATAGCCGTTGAGAAGAGATTTTGCAGTTAGCACATATACAGGATGTATAAAAATTGTTACTATTGAATAAGATTGCGATATATGCTACTTAGATTTTCTATATCTGTTTGATAATTAACAGAACACGCCATAAATAATTCACACAGTTTTAACTTTCCGGATACAACCACACTGCATAAAGAAAGAAATACCAAAAAACGCATGTTTTTGGAAATGGCCGAAATACAAAACAACAAAAAAACAGTAAATTATCAAACAGATATAGAAAATCTAAGTAGCATATATCGCAATCTTATTCAATAGTAACAATTTTTATACATCCTGTATATGTGCTAACTGCAAAATCTCTTCTCAACGGCTATCCAATATCATGAGAATGTTTACAATAACTCTGTCACTCGGACCATAAATCTACTATCAGCTGTTATAATTACCTACTCTTAAAAAGAAACAGATCAACGACGACACCAAATACTGATCATTCTCTGCCTAACTCGTCGAACTACACGTACATCACATACCTATCAAATAAAAAAACAAAATGAAATCCACCCATACAATGAAATTAAAATAGTAAATTTATATTAGGTAAGAAAACACTTTTTTAGATATGCATTCTGTCACTAATCTAATTTAAGACTTATGTAAAACCATTATTTTTAGCTTTTAACCTTGAAAAAGTCCGAAAACTCGGACGAAACTTAGGATAAATTATTGTCCATGTACCTGGCTGGAAGTCCTCTAGAAATAAAAAATAGAAAATAAAGTTTTTTCTGTTTTTTATTGAAGAAATAATTTCTACTTTAACAGCCAACAATTTGTGTAAAATATCATCAATATTATTAAGTGTAGTAGGTTTCCATCATTCAAATATCTGTCAAAATGATTATAGTAACAAAAATCAACTCAATGTTTAAATGTTTTAAAGAATTAAAGTCAATTTTACATTTACATTCTACATCACATCGTCTAGAAATATACAGAGTGTTCCATTTGAAAAAATTGAGAAATTCAGTTCAAAAAGTTGTAAATTTAAAAATCCTTTTTGGCCACTCTGTATACTTTTAGGAAGTGAAAATAGCTGAGTATCATCACACAGATGTCTCGTAACTGATCTTAACATATTTTTTTCTTCGAATCGATAGTTGTGATTGTAGTAATATTTTTAATATACACATGTAAATGGTATAATATCAACAAACAAGAAATCATTATATCCAAGTGGTTCGGAGAAAATCAACAATAATATAGGTGTGAAAGGAGGCCACAAAAGAGGCTTCAAAAAATGTTCTGATATACATGGCATTTCATTTAAAAAAATGTTAGTTGACCCTGTAGAATCGTATTGTCTCATCCTGTATATTCAAAAACAATTTCCGATTATAGATTCTTTCGTCTAGTTTATGTTTTTAAATAAAATTTCTAGCTATCATAGAACTCGAGATATCGAGGTCGAACGCACCATTGCCCCACCTTATATATTATTGACCAAAGAGTTTTCGTTTTATATTTAGCCCATGTACTTATCTACTGTGTATTTGGCTACATAATTTGGAACACCCTGTATGTACTATAATGAGCAAATTACCTCATTATTAGTTCCACATTATTTTAAATTAATTTTATATGATTATAAAGTGTTTATTTGAAACATGTAGCTGAAGTGGATTATCAATTGACTCATGTATTTTTCAACCACAAATAAAATCTAGTCGAAAATTATGATCAGGCGACCTCAGACTATATATTATATAAATGTAGCCGCTGTAATGAAGGAATGTTTGAAAAACGATGTTAAATAAATGTCTTTAACGTAAATGATCATACATAGAAAAAAATTTAAACGAAAAAGGATTTTCAAATGTCTTTATTTGTATGTAGATTATAATTACATAAAGAAAACAATCCGTTTTCCTTTCACTGTTCCTAATTTCCTTTGAAGACTAAATGAAGAAGTTTTGCAGAGAAAAAACAGTGGTTGAAATTTTCAAAAGAAAATTTTTTTATATATAAAAATAGGCAGATTTTAAGCTTCATCAAAAAATATTGTATTTTTATAGTTACACGGTTTTGAAATTTTGTATTAGATTCATTTTTCACTGTGCAAATTTCAAAATGGTGTGACAATATTTGTTTATGAAATTTGAAATCTGTCGATATATTTTCCACCTGATTCTGAAAAAAAATCAGCATCATCCTGCAAAGGTTCTGCTTAAGTAATTCTTTAATAATTACTGGGATCAATCTGTTAGCGATAGCTTATGGTAAACACTGCCTCTGCATTTGTATAATGATGAAATTGATGGACAATGCTAATATGCTGTACATGGACATTAGAATAATAAGGTATATTGACAAGCTACGTCGGAAAGCAAAGCAAAATTGCTGTGTATTTATCTACTTTTTGGCCCAATACCAGAAACAAGCTTCAAAATATCTGTAAAACGTCAACTTTGATGAATGTAATTTTTGTACAAGCAAAGAGCGGTGTTAATGGGAATTGTAGTTTAAATAATGGATAGACGTTGGTTTTTCAGTATTGATTTATTAGAGCGTGGCAAGTCTAACGCTAGTCATAGACGTATGTACGTAGGCAACACTATACAGGGCATCTCACCAGGAACTGCATCGATCGATATAGTGAAAAGTACGCACCAGAAAATTTTGAAAATTTAGGGAGCTACTAACGGCAGTGTGGCTAATCCAACTAAAATAATTACAAACATCTGGCACTTAAGGTTATACCGGTAGTCGATACCAACTTGCTTATTTTAAATGGAATACACTATATATTTTAGGGTTTTCGAAGTGAGCATAAAATTCTGAGTCAAAAAATATATATCCCGTGCCTAAACCTAGCCGATTCAGAGATATTTGACAATTAAAAAAATTGTTTTGACAGGTGTAATGTTTTACAATAACCTTTATAACTTTCTTCGTGTAAAAGATACTCATTTGCTTTTTGGTATGCTGAAAGAACATAAGGTGAGCTAGCTCTACAGTAAAGAAATTCAATAATAGTATACCAAGTGTTCCATTTTTGACGTTACATTTTGTAAACTTCAAATCGCGAAAACTTGCTTAAGTCAAATAAAACAGCCTGTATTTTTTACATTAAGTTATGTATAATTAAATTCCTTTTTTTCCAATATAAGCATTGTGGGGGTTTCATTTACAACTTTTTGAAATATTTGCGATTTTCTTAGAAATTCAAGAATTTTTAGTAAAAATTTTATCAAATTAGCCATGATTAGAAACAATCAGTAATGCCAGTCATTCTCTTATGTCAAAAAATGCCACCGCATTTAAATTACACCCACGAAGACTTTTTGAATTTGTTTATTGTTTATGGAGAATGTGATAAAGTAATATCAAGAACTTGTAGTAAGTAAGTAAGTAAGTAAATTTATTTATATAGTTACAGATATAGATATTTTTCGCCAATTTACATTAGTAAAATTTAAAAATAATATTGTACTTCATAATTATAGTAACATGTTTTATAACACTAGTTATATCATATTACTGTTTCTTCCAGAGTACACCTAAATAGCATAGAACGATCTGTGCGTGTACCGACCTTAATATACTTAATATTAATTTTATTGTGGATTCACTATTCGATGATAGCTGCTTTAATGAGTGATACTTTTTTTTTATATTTATTTCTCAACCTCCTGCTAATATCCTTAGAAAATCTAGTTTATTTTTTTTTATATGTTCAGATACTTTATCTGAGAATAAACTTAGATTATTATAAAGTTTGAAATGGGCTGGTAAAATATTGTAAAACTTAGGTCCGTAATAAGTGGCAAATCTTTGAGTAGCTGTATATCTGGCTTGTGGAATTGTGACATTCAAGTTAGATTTATGCCTTGTATTATGGTTGTGTTCAATTGTGTTTAACAGATTTTTATGTTTGTGAGTAAAGATAAGAACTGATTTGGTATACAGAAGTTGGAGATTTAGCACATCAAACTCTTTAAAAAGCAATTCTGTAGAGTAGCGCTTGTTTTTCCCCATGATTACTTTTATTATTAGTACATTTGTTACTAGATATCCATAAAAATGAAAAATAACAGTAAACACTGTAACATGCCTATTAATAGGATTGAAGACACTTTGCATAAACTAAAATAGCTAAGATAGAATCAACTAAAAACATGATTCCATTTTAATTTAATAATTGTTCAAAATTCCGTCCTCGAACCTCCACAAATTTTTCGCACCTTCTGATTTGTTCTTCATGGATAGCTCTTCTAATTGAATTCTGTGATAAGTTTTGAAATGCATTTCTTACTCTCTGCATAAAATCTTCAATAATTGTTAATGGGCTCTCATAAACTTTATTTTTAATAGTTTTCCAAATAAAATAATCTAAAATTGATAAATCGGGCGAGCGAGGAGGTCATAGGAAAGGTCCATTATTGGCGATCCATTGATCGTAAAAAAGTTTCTTGTAAAAAATTATTTATCAAATACGCGTTATGTGGGGGAGCACCGTCGTGCTGATAAAAAATGTTTCTCTGTTAATTTTCTAAATTATTCAAATTTTGTAAAAATTTACATATCTTTCACCTAAAAAAAAAACAAAAACAAAAAAATTAACTATACATATTAGCAGAAGAAGAAATCTTTATAACTTACTGTTTAAATTTTCCTGATAAAATTCTAATGCCACCACTCTATCAGTCTTATGTCACAGTAAACATTAAACTCCAATTTTCTTGAAAATTTCGTTCCCTGAACACATGAGGATTCGAGTCACTTCAATAATGCGAATTGTGTCGATTAAAAAGTCCGTTTTTGGTAAATTTAGCTTCATTTGATCATACAATATTTCCTACCTTTTTTAGAATAAATTCACAAAAATTGTCTCTTCTTAGGAAATCTGTTTCTTTTAGTTGTTGAACCATTTGGAATGACCACGGGTGAAATTTACGTTTAATGAATATTCTGGACTGACATTACTGATTATTTCTAATCATGGCTAATTTGATAAAATTTTTTACTAAAAATTCTTGAATTTTTAAGAAAATCGCAAATATTTCAAAAAGTTAAAAACTAGAAAAGTCCCTTAAACCCCCACAATATCAGAAAAGAAAGGAATTTAATTATACATAACTTGATGTAAAAAAAATACAGGGTGTTCCAGTTGACTTAAGCATGTTTTCGCGGTTTGAAGTTTATAAAATGTAACGTCAAGAATGGAATACTTGATATACTATTATTGAATTTATTTAAACACTAGAGCGTAGCTCACCTTATGGTCTTTCTGCGTGCCAAAGAGCAAATGAGTATCTTTTACACGACGAAAGTGATAAAGGTTAATGTAGACCATTACATCTGTCAACATTTCTTTAAAATGTCAAATATCTCTGAAACGGCTGGGTTTAGACATAAGGCATCCATGTTTTTGACTCAGAATTTTATGCTCTTTTCGAAAACCCTAAAATATATAGGGTGTTCCGTTTATAATAAGCAAGTTGGTATCGACTTCCGGTATAACCGGAAGTGCCGGATGCTTGTAATTATTTTAGTTGAATTGTCCATACTTCCGTTAGTAGCTCCCTAAATTTTTAAAATTTTCTGGTGCGTACTTTTCCCTATATCGGTCGACGCAGTTCCTGGTGAGATATCTTGTATATGCGCTTGATATATTGGGTTATTGGGAACAAAAAATTGTTAATTTCTTTAGGATCCCGTACCGTTACCGATTAATTAAATAAAAATATATAGAGCACATGGCAACACCGCGCCACAAGCTATATAGTACCTCACATAGAATAAAGTATCATTGGCCTCATTATCGCCCAGTATAGTTTTCAAAAGTTTTATATTATCTTATTAATCAATAATATAATTTTTGAATAACATTATTAATATCATTCAGAATATATTTTTTTAATCATTTATTTAACGTCGGCGTATTTCCGCTACTAAGGCCAGTCACCAATACCAGGAGAAGAGCTACCCCTAATTTGAAAATTTTGCCGAAACTTTACTCTGTCGAAGAGTAGGGATCTCTTACTTGTCTAACATCTTGTAGACATAGGACCGTTTGCGTTACATCCTCTACGAAGGATAATATATCCACTACACAATCCTCCGCTAAGATTACATAATAACTCTATGATGCAATGTGTCATATTCTTCGCTTAAGAATCACTAAAGTACACAGAACTTTTTTTCGAAACCCTCCGGCAAAAAAAATCGTATTAGACTTTTTATTTTCCTTCTCGAATTACAATCTTCCCTTAAAATTTTGGAACATATTTTCGGTTTTTTTTTTGAGCAATTAACTTCCGAAAATCAATATGGCATGGTAGCCGAGTCGTTAAAGCGCTTATAGCTACTTACTTACTTGGTATCAAATGTCGATGGTTCGATTCCATCATGGAGCAAGAAATTTTATTTGTAATTTGTTTCAGACTAAGATGGCAGAGGGAATTGTCGATGCTCTAGACGTGGTTCGGACTCCACAATAAACTTAGGGCCTCGTCTCCCTTTTCCCAACACAAAATCCTATGATTTTCTGGGAGTTGCTTCGGTGACTTGAGAGGCGCTTAAAACAACATTTCACGAAAAACATTTTAAGGAAATTTAATTATTTTTTTCTAGTAAAATCGTTCGATTTTCAACATCTATTATGAGACATTTTTATTACTTTTAGTCACTGGCAATGTCGATGGGAATGGTTGCGTGTACGCGTTTTTCATAAGTGTAACTCTCGCCCCTGCAGCTTCAGCTTTGGATTCGGGGGTTGTCTAATTTGTGTGATGTTTTGTTTGTTTGTATTACGGCCAGTATGATGATGAAAATAATCCTTATTTTTGTCTGTGTAAAAACACACACTTTTCTGTTTTAGAGCTCGGAAACATAATTTTAATTTGGGAGACAGAAATATGATTTTATTATTTAATATAATTATGTAGTGTAAAATATTTTAAATTGAATATATTTAGTTAATTATGAACTTCCTGCTTTAACAATTTTTTGCTTATTGAATCACCCCAACCCCCCTCGTTGTATCTTTTTTTTATTGTGTATTTTGTTTTATTTGTGTTATTTGTATTATTTATCCTTCTTTTTAAGGAAAGACAAACAATACTTTTGGCCATTTACGTGATCGTCTAGTTTTTTATAAATTAGGACCCAAATTACGTTGTGTGTGTAGTAACCTCAAATTATTATTTCCCCAATCTATGTTCTACCCCGTTTATGGTTTACCCAGGTTCTTTTATATAAAGTTTGATAATACTGGCTATTTGTTACTTTGTGAATTAAATTTAACACTTGATACTTATACCTTTATAAAACTCTCATAGTTTCCTAGTACTTATTCCATCTTTTATGCACTATTATTTGTGAGACCAAGCCACTATTACCTTATTGAGAAAACTGTTTTTATTATTGATTTTATGGTTTTGCTGTTTATTTTATAGCACTGAGTTTGTTAAGTCGAGTGAGACTAATCTCACCCTGTATATGTCAGGTAACGTTTTGAAAATATGTAAGGAGAAAACAAATAGAGGTTTTATACATTTATTGTTGCGAGAATTCTCGGATAAGTCGCATTATCTAATGACAATCGTCATGGCAATCGCCTGATAATAGAATACAAAGTTAGTGGGAAAATAACCACTGTTTTTAGTCAAATATAATAATTGATGGGGCAATCGCCTGATAACTTGTTAGGTCCTGAAGAGACACAAAGCAATGCTGTGATGTAATTACATCAATACCTGTGCCGGACCTGCCAATATAAAACATGTGCAAAACAAACAATGTTAAGTGACAGAAATGTCCGTCTAAATTTTACTGTCGGAGTCTGAAGTCAGCGTAAATTCATATCGGCTGTACGGGAAATTTCCCTGCATGACTCGCGGACATGGCAGCCTCGAGGTTTCTTAGAATCACACATGTAACCCAACTGTTTCGAAGTTTTATTTGTATTAGAACATCCCCCAATCGGGTAGAGTGCTCACTACCAATCGGTAGTTTGTTTCGAAGTTTGCTTTTTATTAGAACATCCCCCAATCGGGTAGAGTGCTCACTACCAATCGGTAGTCTGTTTCGAAGTTTTATTTAATTAAACAGTCAGGAGACAGGCAACTCCAACAAGTCTCGAGTAATACCTCAATCAATTGATTATACGTAATAACAAGTACAGCGCAGTTATGAACTGACGGCCGAAACCCTTGTAAATTAAAGTAGCCGGCCCCCCCACGGCGTGGCCTGCGTTAAGGTCTCAGTGTGCGTTGACACAAAATGACCACAACAAACATCGCCGAAGGGTGGTCGGGGACGGACTCAAAGTATGGTGTCGATAATAGACAGCTGACCTATTTTAAAGTACAGGTTATTGACCGAATAACCGATTGCACATATTTTATTTAGCAAACCCGCCCCAGTGAATTGACATCCCACAATCACAGCGAGTGAAGTTAACATGAATAAAATAATCAAACTGAAAGTGACCCTAATTAACTTTCCTACCTACTAAAATGTTTACTTGGTACCACAATACGTACGTTTATTTAACTTAGCCAGAGAACCAAAACATAAAGTCGTATTTAAACTTATAGAACTCTAATTTTCAGAGATTCAACTAAATATATTATTTTACGATATTTAAACTTTTTAAATATTACTTTAATCATTTAGAATTTGGAATAACTAATATACTAAAACCCTTTTATTTTATAATATTTAAACTTATATAAAAAATTTACTTTAATCATTTAGAATGTGGAATAAGCTAATATACTGAAACCCTTTTAGATAGCCTAACCTTTACCTAGTGACCCATTCACGTCCTCTCCCCCGATTTCTCCAATTCGTCGCCCCGGGTCGTGCATACCAGGATAGTTGCACTTCATGGACTTGGTAAAATAAATGCACCGCGTCTTCCCTCGTTGTAAACTGTAAGGAATAAATTCCCCAGCTAACTCAAAGAAATTACTCTTGAGCTGATGAACCGTAAAGGCTAACTCGGAATAAATTCCAAGCTGGATGATTGACTAGCAATCACCTTGTTGTAAACTGTAAAGGATAAATCCTCCAGCTAACTCACAGAAATTAATCTTGAGCTGATGAACCGTAAAGGCTAACTCGGAATTACTTCCAAGCTGGATGATCGACTAAGTAGCAATCACCTCGAGTCCAGCCCGGCCCCGCGTTTTATACAAATTTTATCCCCTGACGTCACGACCTTTAAAGTCGATTCTCCCTTGAAATGTTGATGCGTTTCTAACAGGTTCCCACACAAAGGAATGCAGTCACGTATGTGTAGTGCATTGGAATTTCTATGTTTACATTAACATACTGATAACTGACTAAATTGGGCGTTCAAACGTGCACTTTTGCTTCTAAAATGAAACTTTATTTAACCCTGAGATTTCTAATATAATACGATTTATATTCTGGTTCTTTGTAATGAAATAATAATTAACGTTTAATGATATTAATTTAGAAATAATAAAGTAATTAATTTAATGATATTAATTTAGAAATAATAAAGTAATTAATTTAATGATATTAATTTAGAAATAATAAAGTAATTAATTTTGGTAATAAATAGGTAAAATTTGAAATAGATGAACTGCCCTAGGTACGGTATATTTCACTCTCCCCCTTTCGTGGTGTAAAATAATGGTGAAGCCAATTATTATATGCGCCACGAAACGCATAATACCGGGTTGTAGTACCAAGTTTACAGAATGTCCCTAAATTATCCCTATCTAACTACCTTCTAGCTGCGACAAATCTGTAAGAGAAAAGAGAATTAATCCAAACGTCGGTGGCGGCTCTCTTCCGTTCCCATTCACCTGTCCTCCATCCTGGTTCCATCTCAATAACTCCACCAATCCCTGCGGCGTATTTTCCTCGGCGGCGAGTGGCTGCGGATTTTGCCTCGGCGATGGTCCTCCAGCTGCCTTGGTCCCGGTCGGTGGCGGTCCGTCGTGGTATGGCGCCCGTCTGCTATTTTCCAACCCAGGTGTAAACTTCTATGTCGTGGGAGCGATTCGTCTAGTGCACGTAGCCCTGTGCGTCCGCGGTGGCGTCTGGCGAGAATGGGGTCACGGATGCCTTGCCCATGGCGACCTAGGCCTTGTCCTCGTTGCCAACCCATACGCTGCATGAGGTACCAGCCTACGGGGATGTTGGGTGTGTTTAGTCGGGGCCGGTGGATGGATGAGACGGTCGAAACTACGGCCTCCATTAATTCGACCGGTGTTCGTTTCCCTGCCGCGGAAACTTGGATCTGGGTTCCTGGTTCAAGTCCCTATCTCCCCTATCCCATCGATAACGCTTATGTGTATTGTGCGCTGGTGGCTCGGCCCGAGTGGACGTCTGCGTCGTGGGTGTGGATGGCGTTAGGATACTCTCCTGGAGGCGGAGAAATTCGGCAGCGCTTGCAATGGATTTTCCCTCCTTGAGTTGCCACAGTGATTGTATGTTGGCGGGAAAATGTTTCATCAGCTCGGTGACGAGAGCAGTTTCGGGAAGTGGATCGGTCAGTAACCTGGCTAGACCGACATAGTGTGCAAAATGGGTCTCCATGGTACGACCGGCATTTCGCACCCATCTATGCGTGGACAGGAGGCGGCGTAGTTTGTTTTGTTCTTCGTCTGACCAATAACTGCCAAGGAAGTCAGTTTTGAAGTCTTCGAAAGTGACCCAGGCGATTTTGTAAATGGCTGCCCAATCTTGTGCTTCGTCAGCTAACGACTCGTTCACGACGTCTAGTTTGTTGGCTTCGGGAACGTTCATTTTGCTCAAATAACCTTCCAATTCCTGCAGGTACTTCACAGGGTGTCTATTCTTTCCTCTGAATATGGGTAACGTTGGGCTCGGTGTGACATAGATCGGACGGCTATCTTGACCAGAGGAGAAGCTGCCTTGTGGACTCGACGTCTCCCTGGAGGCGGCAATGTCCTGTAGTTGGTGTTGTACGCTAGTGGAAGCGGCCTGTCGTTCCTTGTGCATGGCAACCAAACTTTTGCCTAATTGGATGTGGAGGCGTTGTTGCTCGCTTTGCATTTCCTTCAGGGTGGTCAGCAAGGTCTCCAGTTGGGCTTCGACGGAGGGAGGTGGCGGAGGCGGCGTGATGTTGACGGGTTCTGTGGGAGGTGGACTGCTGTCGTCTCCAGTGGCTTCGGTGGAACCTAGTGATTCATAAAGGCAGTATCAAAACTAATAATTAATTTGTAACATGCAATGTTATCAATTTATTTACGACTTTATATCCTGGTCACGTAGCGCCAGTGAATCACCCCCCGCCAATCCCTATCCTGGTCACGGCACCAGTGAATAACCCCCAACCCCCCCACGTTGTATTTTATTTTATTGTGTATTTTGTTTTATTTGTGTTATTTGTATTATTTATCCTTCTTTTTAAGGAAAGACAAACAATACTTTTGGCCATTTACGTGATCGTCTAGTTTTTTATAAATTAGGACCCAAATTACGTTGTGTGTGTAGTAACCTCAAATTATTATTTCCCCAATCTATGTTCTACCCCGTTTATGGTTTACCCAGGTTCTTTTATATAAAGTTTGATAATACTGGCTATTTGTTACTTTGTGAATTAAATTTAACACTTGATACTTATACCTTTATAAAACTCTCATAGTTTCCTAGTACTTATTCCATCTTTTATGCACTATTATTTGTGAGACCAAGCCACTATTACCTTATTGAGAAAACTGTTTTTATTATTGATTTTATGGTTTTGCTGTTTATTTTATAGCACTGAGTTTGTTAAGTCGAGTGAGACTAATCTCACCCTGTATATGTCAGGTAACGTTTTGAAAATATGTAAGGAGAAAACAAATAGAGGTTTTATACATTTATTGTTGCGAGAATTCTCGGATAAGTCGCATTATCTAATGACAATCGTCATGGCAATCGCCTGATAATAGAATACAAAGTTAGTGGGAAAATAACCACTGTTTTTAGTCAAATATAATAATTGATGGGGCAATCGCCTGATAACTTGTTAGGTCCTGAAGAGACACAAAGCAATGCTGTGATGTAATTACATCAATACCTGTGCCGGACCTGCCAATATAAAACATGTGCAAAACAAACAATGTTAAGTGACAGAAATGTCCGTCTAAATTTTACTGTCGGAGTCTGAAGTCAGCGTAAATTCATATCGGCTGTACGGGAAATTTCCCTGCATGACTCGCGGACATGGCAGCCTCGAGGTTTCTTAGAATCACACATGTAACCCAACTGTTTCGAAGTTTTATTTGTATTAGAACATCCCCCAATCGGGTAGAGTGCTCACTACCAATCGGTAGTTTGTTTCGAAGTTTGCTTTTTATTAGAACATCCCCCCAATCGGGTAGAGTGCTCACTACCAATCGGTAGTCTGTTTCGAAGTTTTATTTAATTAAACAGTCAGGAGACAGGCAACTCCAACAAGTCTCGAGTAATACCTCAATCAATTGATTATACGTAATAACAAGTACAGCGCAGTTATGAACTGACGGCCGAAACCCTTGTAAATTAAAGTAGCCGGCCCCCCACGGCGTGGCCTGCGTTAAGGTCTCAGTGTGCGTTGACACAAAATGACCACAACAAACATCGCCGAAGGGTGGTCGGGGACGGACTCAAAGTATGGTGTCGATAATAGACAGCTGACCTATTTTAAAGTACAGGTTATTGACCGAATAACCGATTGCACATATTTTATTTAGCAAACCCGCCCCAGTGAATTGACATCCCACAATCACAGCGAGTGAAGTTAACATGAATAAAATAATCAAACTGAAAGTGACCCTAATTAACTTTCCTACCTACTAAAATGTTTACTTGGTACCACAATACGTACGTTTATTTAACTTAGCCAGAGAACCAAAACATAAAGTCGTATTTAAACTTATAGAACTCTAATTTTCAGAGATTCAACTAAATATATTATTTTACGATATTTAAACTTTTTTAAATATTACTTTAATCATTTAGAATTTGGAATAACTAATATACTAAAACCCTTTTATTTTATAATATTTAAACTTATATAAAAAATTTACTTTAATCATTTAGAATGTGGAATAAGCTAATATACTGAAACCCTTTTAGATAGCCTAACCTTTACCTAGTGACCCATTCACGTCCTCTCCCCCCGATTTCTCCAATTCGTCGCCCCGGGTCGTGCATACCAGGATAGTTGCACTTCATGGACTTGGTAAAATAAATGCACCGCGTCTTCCCTCGTTGTAAACTGTAAGGAATAAATTCCCCAGCTAACTCAAAGAAATTACTCTTGAGCTGATGAACCGTAAAGGCTAACTCGGAATAAATTCCAAGCTGGATGATTGACTAGCAATCACCTTGTTGTAAACTGTAAAGGATAAATCCTCCAGCTAACTCACAGAAATTAATCTTGAGCTGATGAACCGTAAAGGCTAACTCGGAATTACTTCCAAGCTGGATGATCGACTAAGTAGCAATCACCTCGAGTCCAGCCCGGCCCCGCGTTTTATACAAATTTTATCCCCTGACGTCACGACCTTTAAAGTCGATTCTCCCTTGAAATGTTGATGCGTTTCTAACAGGTTCCCACACAAAGGAATGCAGTCACGTATGTGTAGTGCATTGGAATTTCTATGTTTACATTAACATACTGATAACTGACTAAATTGGGCGTTCAAACGTGCACTTTTGCTTCTAAAATGAAACTTTATTTAACCCTGAGATTTCTAATATAATACGATTTATATTCTGGTTCTTTGTAATGAAATAATAATTAACGTTTAATGATATTAATTTAGAAATAATAAAGTAATTAATTTAATGATATTAATTTAGAAATAATAAAGTAATTAATTTTGGTAATAAATAGGTAAAATTTGAAATAGATGAACTGCCCTAGGTACGGTATATTTCATTATAAAGCCTACCACAAGCATTAATTAAATAAAACAAAATGTGAATAATGTTACGTGTTTTAATAAAACTAATATTTTCTTGTCACTACCTTATTTCAAGCAATAAAAAAAGGCAATCCCATGTGAACAAAAGTACATTTATTTCCTGCAGTAAGAAAATATATATACATGTATTTCGAATAAGGAAACTTCAAAAATAAAAGAAATAGTTCAATATCAAATATTAAAAGTTTCTCGCACTCAATAAATTCCGATGCATCATTCAAACAAGAACCATCAAACTGTTTGGTTTACTAAAATACTTTTCCTGTTCCTGGAACTGATGTTTCTACCATTTCGAATATCTATTACTCATACTTGGTGTCCGTTCGCTGAAATAAGAAGTGTTTGATATCTTAGTTTTATTTATTTTCTTTGATTTTTATAATTAGGGAGAGTCAATGAGGAGTTTCGTTGTATTTTTTTGTAATGTAAAAATGAGTACTTGACAATAAAAATCACCTGTATTTTTGTTTCTTAAAGCAACGCAACTGTGAGAGATAAATTGTCAAAGTTCAAAAAATCGATTTTCCACCAAAACTAAGACAGAATATGATTACATAACAAAAACAGAGAAGACAGGGATTACAAATGTGTTTAAGATATACTTTAATAAATTATATATAAGAACTTAGTTAACACAATTAGGATTAAACTGGCGAGTCCTCCACAAAAAAATTATGTGGATCTCTCAGTCTAATAATTTCTTATATTCTTTAGAAGTTTGGTTAACCTCACTTATAGTGATCTAAATATCTCATCTTTATTAGTTTTCCCACACTAATGTGCAATCTTATAAATACAATTTTTATTCTTATTATTGTTAAAATGTTTGGTCTCAGTTAAAATTGTGTGTTGGGTATTGCTAGTTTTAAAAGATGTTCCTATATTCATCTGATTACCAGTTCGCCTCAATTTATCAGGCGTGCCAAGAATGTATGAAATACGAGTAGTTATAGCGGTTATCCTTTTTTAAACTTAATTAACCTGAGTCTGGAAAAGGGTGTAATGCCTGAATGTTTCAAAACATCTGTAGTAGTACCAATACCGAAAATACCCAATACGATCTAGCAGAGGAGTGTATATAGATATATATATATATATATATATATATATATATATATATATATATATATATATATATATATATATATTTATATATTCATGATTTGAAGGTGTAATTCAATGCAGGTCGGGGTATTTGCCCGCTGAGTAGTTGTTTCCTTCAAATCATATTTAATAACATTAGTTTAGTCCACCTGGGCTTGGGGTCGCTGCTCTCGGTACTTGCTGTGATGCAAGTCGCTATCCGCCACAGAGACATCTAGGATGTCGGTCGGATAGTAGCATTCAGATCATATGAGAAGTTTCATATACTATTCACTTCGCCTTAGTTAGTATATAACTAGCAGGTTGGTCACTATCATTTGTCTGTTCCATAACCTATGGCATACTGAAGAGAACAAATAAGTTCGAAATCGATCTATGTCTGGTTAGGAATTGACAAATGATATTGGCTTTCCATCTATCATGATTTAAAGGTGTAATTCAATGCAGGTCGGGGTATTTGCCCGCTGAGTAGTTGTTTCCTTCAAATCATATTAAATCATATTTAATAATATATATATATATATATATATATATATATATATATATATATATATATATATATATATATATATATATATATATATAGTATATATGTATATATGTATATATATATATACATGTATATATATATATATATATATATATATATATATATATATATATATATATATATATATATATATATATATATATATATATATATATATATATATATATATATATATATATATATATATATATATATATATATATATATATATATATATATATATGGAGGGCTCAGAAGCCAATCAGTGTAAGTCACTATTTCATTGAAACTGTCTCATTACTTGCAAAAACCCTTTCATTGTCTAAACTTTCAGTTAACAAACCAGTCGTCACTACTTTAGAATTCCATCAATAGATGGTAACAACTATAATTGTCTGCAGAATTATTTAGGAAGATTTTCAGAGGACGGTTACCGTAAGTCATTCGTAAAGACAGTTTCAATGAAATAGTGACTTACACTGATTGGCTTCTGAGCCCTCCATATATATATATATATATATATAGAGGGTGTTTCAGGTATGTGGTCATTAATTTCTAGGGATGATTATACATAAAAAAATATGAAAAAAAGTTCATATAAACACGGGTCCGAAAATCTCTCCTAAGGGCGCTGCGGGCCTCTGAGGGGGCACCCAAAATTGACATTTTATTTAATATATCAGGAACCCTTTGAGCTACAGTGACTAGTTTTTGCACGTGATTCGATATCAATAAAGGTTATTATCATTCATTCAGTCAGGGGTGCACAAAATTGCAAAGGGGAGATTTACTCCTCCCCTCAATTTTTTTAATGTGAATTTTTTGTGAATATCTCATCGGAATATGATGCCTTGGCTGTAAATACACAAAAAAGGTTCTCTTGTTGTAATGCCGTAGGACCAACCAGTTTCCAGAAATTTTAACATAAAGAAACGCGTGCATTGCCTAGGATTCAAAAATAAGGATAATGATTTCTCGCTCTTCTGCATAATTTAATAAGAATATTATTATTATATTATTATGTTCAAATTTCTGGAAACTGGTTGATCCTACAGCGTTACAACAAGAAAACCTTTTTTGTGTATTTAAATAAAATGTCAGTTTTGGGTCTCAACATTTATGTTTCATTAAAGACAACGCACACCAGCCAAGTTAATGAAGAATTATTTTTTCTACTCCTTTTTCAGATGTGAATTGTATCGACTTTGCATCCGTTACTATTTTGTATCTTGTATCATTAATGTTTTTATTATTGTTCGTTCATACAATTTATAAATGAGTATTGATTATTATTTTTACTACCATAGGTATCATTTATTATTACTAACATTATTATATTGTAATATTTATATTCTACTATTAATTTTATAATCTAAAGTGCAATAATGCTTGTTTGTTTATATTATCTTAGGATATATAAATGCCATTCATTCATTCATTCATATTAGTAGTATCGTGGTAAACTCTCTTCTTGATTATGGCCACTACTTATCTTCAGAGACGTTTTTTCAACAAAAACCCTGGATAAGTGTTCAGTCGCAAAATAGGTTTTACGAATAATTTTTCATTATCCAATATAAAGTGCTTTATGAAGTAAATATTTAATTGCGCTCTTCATCTTTACATGATGATAAGAATTAAAACTGAAGTACCTACTTATTTGTGTCTTTGTTCTGTATACATTTGTTTCAAAATTTTTATTGGTTTTAGTGACTAATACATCCAGAGAAGGTAATTTGCTTCTCTTTTAAATTATTAGACTGAACATAATTGTCAGTTTTTTTTTCGGTAATGAAATTTAAAAAATACTAAATCATCTGTGCCATGAGGTCATATTGAAAATGTATCATCCACATATCTCCACCATATGTTTGGTTTATTAGTATATATGGTTATTATATATAAAGTAAGTAATTCCATAGTATTATTGACACTTAATTTACATCTAGTGACAAGTGTGTTGTCATTTGGGATTTTTTCTTTGATTACAGAAAATCTTATCTACCGAGACATTTGTAAACAAACTAACTACATCAAAACTCACTACCATGTCATCATAACTGATGATATATTATTTAATTTTTCAAGCAAATGAGGAGTGTTTTTAATACAAGAATCAGTGTTACCTGCTAATGAATTTACAATATTTAATAAAAACTTATGGAATGTCAAGTTTGTGTGATGTGGGTAACCCATAAATATGTCGAGGTTTATTATAAGGTGTAATAAGTCTGTAAATTCGTGTTCGTATTTAAATAATGTTCTGTATCTTTTGGATTCTATTGCTTTTGTTGGATATTTGTTTATTTTAGTATATATTGCTTCTAATTTTATATCATGCATGAGTTAAACACTTACAAACCACCTTCGTAGTTTTATTTTTTAGATGAATAACGAGGATACTATTTATTCTGTATATTCTAGTAATAATTTTGTTGCAGTGAGCTTATTATTTTAAATTTAATGTCATTAAATTACCTTTGTTGGGTAGTATTACGATTCGATTTATAATTCTGCACATATGGACCTCAATGCATAATGCGGAAAATAAAACATATTTTAAATAAATCCATGTTTTAAAACAGATTCTGTGGAGATATATAACCGAAGTTAGTTGTAAAGGTCAGACTAATTATAAATAAACATAAAAACTTAATTTATTTTACAGCGGCGATGTTTTAGATTATAATTTGAACACTAATTGAAACTTCGGCCGAGGAGAATAAATTTGTTATTTATTTTCTCTTGTGATTGATTAATTATAATAACGAAAAAACCTTGTGCTAGGTAAATCCACGTATAATAAAAGGAATTTTATTTTCATGTAGAACCATTTATTATTGACACAGAGGGATACTTACATACCAAAAATGGTCCTTAAGAGAACTAAACTGCTATTTATGAAGATATCTAAAAACTCTAGTTTATAGGACTCATTTAACCATATTCTTGAAGTTGGAAAATTTGCTGCCTTTGACAAAAGGTACATACATTTGTGGAAGAGAATAAATTTGAATACATTACAAGTTGTTGCCACAAATTTCATGTTTTACTCAAAAGCATTAATTTTCAACCAATATATTTCGAAAATAATATCTTTATAATCCTCCAAGAAACTTTGATAAGGCCAAATAGTGCTGAGAATTCGTAGTATCTGTCGATAGAGTAAGCATTTTGAACCTTTTTTGAGTAAATTAATCCAAGTCCACCATCACGATTGGAGTATCCGTTTCAGTACTTTTATGCACCTTTAACTGCACTGCTATTTTCTAGTGGAAGAGATCATTTTGGTCAAATCGCAGCAGAAAACCTGTTTCTAGAGACAGTACATCATACAGATCTGGTCAATATTATGCTGAAGAAGGACTGTATTTAAACCTGTAAAATGATTTTTTTTTATTTTACACAATAACTATATACTATATACCAGTGGAGGTTCGTGGGTCAAGAGATAGGGAGGTCAATTAGAAAAGTTTACTGTATTACCTACCTTTTAAAGTGATTTAAATTCCAAGTCGATCCTCCGGTCTTTTTTGAGATGCAAAGTGGTCAATTACTTTTTTCATTAAAGTCTTTTATCTTCTCTATTAATGCCCTTTCTATGGTAAGCATAGCTAAAGAAGATAACCTTTCCTGACCTATGATATTTCTTAAAAATGTCTTTATTCTTTTTTAAGGTGGAAAAACAACGTTCACTTTCGACGGTAGTCATAGGGAGAATACACAAGATTTTTAACAGTTTGTCACTTTCAGAAAAAGTATTGCACAAATTATTGTTAATAAAAAGCTGTAGCAAGGCAACTACACCTTCACTATTGGAAAAATCTTCTCGGCCATATAATACTTCTAATTCAGTTTTAAGTTTCAAATGATTTATGACTGGATACTCCGTTTTAACTAATTTAAACATATCTTGAGGAAAGCTTTTTTTATAATCTTTAAATCGATCTGCGTGAAATAACTGAGACACTGCTAAATGATTACTGAAGCCAAACCTGTTTTTGATCTCAGATGTAATTATATCACAAACTTCTAATGAAATTCTCCTTTTTGATTCTTCCGTTTTACATCTCTGGGCAGACTGCAGGGATGTCTCCTCCAAATAGTTATTCAAAATTTTATTTCTGATGTCTTAAATTTTAACTATTAAAAACGCCAATACACTTATTTACTGTTATGACATCGATATTGCATTTTTGTAATCGATTGAACAATATACCACAATGAGGCATAACTAAATGAAAAAAATTTAACCAGTAAAGAAAATGTTCATTTTGTAAGTAGTTTTTTAAACCAATAGCTTGGTTTAGAGTGTTGTTTTCTGATTCATTATCAATGATTTTTTCTAAACAATCTAATACTTCTGTTCGATAAGTATAAACAGTCTCTGTGCACTTTGTATAAAATTCCATCGTGTTGGAGCCGCTTTAGGTAATCTCACCTTAACAACATTATCCAACACGGCTGTTCTTTTTGGCGACTTTCCAAAGAATGAAGAAAAGCTATGTAAATTAGCAAAAAAAATGTTTATGCTTTTATCCTGACTTGATGCTTTTAGTAAAATTAAATTTAGTTGATGAGCGTAACAATGAATAAAATTTGCTGAAGGATAACTTTTTTTAATTAAAAATACCTATTAACTTCTTTTTCTTATCAAGAGATGTTTGCTTTATCGTCATATTAGGTTTTGGAAGGCCACCACCTTTGAATTTCACTCGGTCTTCATAACCCAACTTATATCCATCTTTCAGTTTTAATATATATTGTACAACACTCATATTTAATAGTAAACACCAAAAACACTGTTTTACTTAATTTCACGACAAGTAGAGATTTACTAATAAAATGTTCACAAATAAAAACATTAAAAACATCGCGACAGAATTTACCGACCAACGCGTACCTAGTCAGCATTAAGACTGCTCTACTGAACTTCGTGCGCACAGACTACATACCTCTGTGTTCGTGCGTTACCGTTTCCGTAAAATGTGTCAGGGACATTGTCCCCGCCAGTGTTTTCTGTCCCTTTTGCTTTCTGACGATTCGCGCATAAGTCTATTTCACTTTAATTCGTTGTAAATTCGGTCCGTAGCTAGCTTTGAGGACAAGTTGTGGATTGACCCAATATTTTTAAATTCTATAAATGAATAATGTAATGAATATTTGAATAGTATTGTGCATATAATGAACTAGAAACTTTAATATATTTTTTTAAGAATATTAAATATATATATATATATATATATATATATATATATATATATATATATATATATATATATATATATATATATATATATATATATATATATATATATATATTATACATTTTTAAACTTCAGAAAATGAATAGCTCTATTTTTTTATTTGTATGTGGGAGGTCATTGACCAAATGACCCTGTAGAAGAGCCGCCAGTGCTATACACTAAGCATTTGACATCAGAAACCAATATCGTACTAAAATTAACATTGGTTGTATTTGGTATAAACTCCTCAGTTTCATCTTCATTTCTGATTCTTCTGGAATCAATACAGTTATCATATTTGCATTTTCTTAAGAATTTTGTACTACGAAATGTCTTTGTTAAATTTCCATAGATGATGTTTAAGACGAACACATTTATCTAAAATAGAATGATAATTTTTGAAGCCAAATGTGTATACACAATACCTGGTACCTGGTACCTACCAAAACTTAAGAAAAGAGAATGGGTCAGTAGCGGTTTCCCTGTTTGGGAAAGATGTTTGCCTTTACTAATAGTGCAGTGAATATTGTAAAATAGTGTGTAAGTTAAATTAGAGCTGGGCCCGTATCCGAGTAACCGGTAACAGCGCAGCTAAAGGAATCCATGGTTCTAGTGTTCATATAATTGCTGTAATTAGATGGCTGAAACCCTACAATAATCACACGAAAAAATACTTCATGATGTGTGGTGTTCCATCTTTTGAAATAGTAGGCTATATACTTTCGAGGAAAACGAGGTTACAAATTCACGACAAATGTGTCCATGTGAGAAGTCATGGTATATAATAGAGTGTGACATAAAACGTCTTGTTTTTCTCACACAATTATATTTTTAACAACTAGCTTCAAGGTCAATTTGATCTCATCTTCAGGTTACTATAATGAAAATTTTTTTAATATAACAAAAAACATACTACAAAATGAAGATGTAATATAAGCTAATTTTAAACACCATATATTACATCCTGTCATATAGAAATTGTTACAGTCACCTCGGAGCGTTAGTTTTTATGTTTGAAACATTCATATGACTTGTACTACGTAGATTAAGACAGATAAACATTTTTTCCAACAAGATGGTGCCACTGCATATACCACGAGTTTGATTGAATTGCGGCGAAAGCTTCATGCATGAATGAATATATTAATTATAAGTTTTCTATACTTACCATGACCGCCAAGATTCCCCGATCTGACTCAACTAGATTTCTATCTTTGAGGAAATATCAAGCAAAAAGAAACGCCCACAGACAATTCAAGATCTCATAAATAAGTCATTCGAGCAGAAATGCGTAAGATTAATCGGTCAATGTTAACAACAAGTAGTGCATAATTTTAGGAGCAGCCAATAGGGGACGTTATATGTAAAATTTCGAAAAAAGTTCAGTAATAAAAACCAACTAAATCATAGAAATTATGTCAATGGAATTCAATGCAATATTTCTATTTTTAAAATGGCAGAGTTAATATTAAAACAATAATTAAAAGTAAAGACTGATTAATAGAAAATGAAAGAAAAATATAATTTACATAGAAGTTTAAAGTTTAGTCAAGGAACGTTTACAACACATATCAAAATAAATATTTATGTATCATTAGAATATCATGCATAAAAGCAGTTTATTTCTAAGCAATTTTTTAAAACGCCTCGTGTATTATATACATCAGCATAATAATAAACTGGCCACCATTTATCTTACTTGAAATGTTATTAAACCTTACAAAACCCCAACTTGAATTCTGCAAAAACACACAAACCAAATTTATCCGGAAAATGTGGTAATATAATAAATGTTGTGTGACCAATCTAAATCGCGAGACACATAGGCGGTCACAAAAGATTGACCACGAGTATAACAAAACCTCGAACAATGCGGTCCATCACGGATGTCAAGAAGATAGCACCAATAAAATAACTCATACAGAGTTTTACTGTTATATTTACTCACATCATAACACTTTATATATTATAGAACTTACTATATTTATGAGGCATAATACATTTGTATTACTTTATTTCCAAATAATCCATATTCATTTTGAATTGAATAAAACATGCAAATTAGTGTGTTTAAAGTGATCAACGCTTTTAATTGATAATACCTTTATTAAGTACTATGTCTTTCTATTTGTCCTGACAAGTTTATTGTAGAATATTATAGGGTAATAATAAAGTGTTCACTTACAACCCGTGTTAAAAACGGGCAACATTTTTTTAGGTTTATTGGTAATAATATAAACTACTGTTACGTGCTTCCTATCCACACAAACACCTATACTCGTAGATTCGTTGATTGAAAGTCCAGGTAACACTTACTCACTACTTTATTTATTAATTAACAATTAACAACAATAGATTAATTACTGTCTTAACTATAATCACAATTGAACACTAATAAGTCTCATTCTTATTTCTTCTATACTCGTTCACGTTCAATTTAAGACTGAGTCTCGGCCCACCGTGCGTTTTATTTATACATCCATTCACACGATCTAGAGCATTCCAGAATATTCCCGGCCATTCGCGTACAATTCCAGTCTCATCTAACCAATCGACACAGTCCAGTGGTGTAACACTGCCCCCACCTTAAGCCTGAACCTCCCGATCAGGTAATTCATTGTTCCCTGCATACTTGCCTAGTCTCTCTATATGCACCACCTTCATCTTAGATTTTGGACTTTGCTGAATTCTATATCCAACGTCGTTTAGTCTGGTGACGACAGTATAAGGACCTTCCCAGGGCGGGTGAAGCTTCGGGGACCTGCCTTTCTTTCGTTTTATTTTCAGGCCTTCCATCATTTTTATCAAGTCTTCTTTTTCTTCCTGACGTCTTCTCTCTTGATCTTTTTTTCTTCCTGCCGTCTTCTCTCTTGTTCTTTTCTTTCCTCTCGTTTTCTTGCTTGATCATCTATGATTTTTCACTGTTCGTCCATCCGTTGTAACAATGCTGCAAGCATGCCCTGTGTTTGCTTCTCTGCCATACTTCTTGTTGTTAGCATTAACTCACGAAATGTTAATCAGTTTAAAATAAAGTTGACTGCGCTATAATATCGATAAAATGTATCTATCACGTCCATTTTAATAATGGAATCTTCCAGGAAAAACTCGAAACAGCACTAGAAACTCTTATTTAGAGTTTATGTTACTTTTATGTTGACAAAATTCACTTATCTCCACTAATTGCGCACTGGAATGTTCGAGAACTTTTACGAAATATCACTAATAAGTCTTGTTTTGAGTCTATAACACATTCCCGTTAACACAGCTTACGTATCTTCTATGGTTTCCAAATCGAATATTCTAAAATTGTCACTAAGTCACTTATAGTCCTATTTTCTAAGTCTAAAACACGTTCCCATCGACACAACTTACGTATCCCCTAGAGTTTCCAAATAGAATTTCTAGAATTTTCCCGAAATTGCACTAGTAGTCCTTTTTCTCAGTCTACAACACGTTATTACTAGCGGCACTCGCGTATTTGCAGCTATTTCTAAATCGAATGTTCTAGAAACTTTTTGAAAATCCACTTTAAAGTCACTATTCAGCCCAGAAATAGTCCTCCAAACACCGTCCAGTAGCTTAATTCTCCGTGTTAACACTAATTTCTGAGAAGAACACTGTAGAGCCTTTTCGAATATTCCAAAAACTTCTCTTCCAATCCCACTTCTGACACCAAATTATTACGTGCTTGCTATCCACATAACCACCTATACTCGTAGATTCTTTGATTGAAAGTCCAGGTAACACTTACTCACTACTTTATTAATTACCAATTAACAACAATAGTTTAGTTACTGTCTTAACTACAATCACAATTGAACAGTTATAAGTCTCTTTCTTATTTCTTCTTTACTCGTTCACGTTCAACTTAAGACTGAGTCTCGGACCACCGTGCATCTTATTTATACATCCATTCACACGGTCTAGAGCATTCCAGAATATTCCCGGCCGTTTGCGTACAATTCGTCTCATCTAATCAGTCTACATAGTCCAGTGGCGTAACAGTACTTTTTGCGACCTCAAAAAATCATTCGGCTTTCCCTCCAAAATGTACAATTTTGTGGTTATTTTATAGATACCCAAGCAACATTTTACCAACTACTGACTACTTTTTCACTAATTCCGACGTCAGAATTATTACAAATAGTAGTCGAGTAATAACTTAAATTTTGTAGTTGTAATACGACGTCGAACCAAATATTGCGCCGACCTTGCAAACCTACTGCTTAAGTCTGGACGATTTACCAACGTTGATTTGCCGTTGGAAAACGATTTAATAAGGTTTGATATGTTTTCAGCTCATTATCCAACGTTGATAAGACGTTGACTACTGACTAAAATAGGTATGGTAATATTTTGAATAACTTACCAATGTTGGTTAGACGTTGACAACTGACTAAAATAGGTATGGTTAAATTTTGAGTAACCTACCAACGTTGGGGTAGACGTTGGTGACTAACTGAATAGGTCAAGTTTGTTATGGAACACTTGCCAACGTTGGTTAGACGTTAATGACTAACTTAAGTGGCTCCGATTAATTTTTCGGTAATACACCTACTTCTGTATAACGTTGGTAACCGACTTGATAGGTAGCTACATTCATCTCAAGTAACATTTTACCGACTACCGACTACTTTTTTACTAATTATAAGGTCAGAATTATTACAAATATTAGTCAAGTAGCGTCTTAAATTTTATAGTTATGATACAACGTCGGAGCAACGTAGCTTGAACCTCGCAAACCTACTATTTACATCTAGCACATTTACCAACATTGGTTTGATGTCAGAAATTTACTTAATACGTTGAGTGTGTTCTTAGACTATTATCCAACGTTGATTAGACGTTGGTAACTGATTAATTAGATTTAGGTAATTTTTGGGTAACATTCCAACGTTGGTTAGACGTTGCTGACTGACGTAGTCGTCTAGCAACGTCGGTTGGACGTTGGTGTTAGGCTTTTGGTCCTTGGTCTAACATAACCTCAAAATCAATGTCGATAATTCAGGAATTGATAGATATTTAGTAAAGATTTTTACACCAACTGCAAGAGACGGTCGATATTATCGTGATTGTTTGGAATGAACATTAGTGTTAGTGCAGATTTCTGCACCAAAGCCTACTGAAAGTTGGTGCAGGTAAAATTATTTAACCGTGAAGTCGCTATTAGTAAAAATAGTTGCACTTATTCCGCCTTCGCCATATTTTCTGGTTCCACAGAACGAAATAATAGGCGGCCATGTTGATTATGTATACAATTATTTTAAATACACAAAATTTGCCTCTTTTTTTAAATAAAGTAAGCAAAAAAAGTTTTTATTTACTCGTAAAATTAATTAAACAATATTTCAATTGCTCTTTCTTTGGAAACGGAAAATATTTTTTTGAAAGTAAAAAAATAAAAATAGTACTTTCGTTCTTAAAATAAACATTATTCTTATGGGTTCACTATATTTTTCGACCTACTTTATATATATGTATCAATAAAATTTCTTTCGTTTTAGTTTTTACCCCACCAGATTTAAATTTTATTCGAAGTATTTTGTATATAATACGTACTCAATGATAAACACGCCTTATCCATTTTATATAAATAGATAGATACGACAAATAGAATAATATACAAAATTGCTTAGTTTCACTACCTACACCCGACTTTTGTAGGTCAGATTAAGGGCAAATTTTAAATAAGGTTGGTAATAGGCTAACAACCAACTTAAGCCGACGTAAAATTTGGTGAACATTTGGTCGGTAATCACAACGACTAAAGTCGGTCCTCTACGTCGAATTGACCCATATTTTATTGACCAGATTAGTACAAATATGGGTCATCCCGACGTTCTGTGTACGTCGCACACCGACTTTTATTTGCGAACAGCAACGTCGGTTCGTCGTCAGAATGTTGCTTGGGTATATTCAATAAATTTTATGAATTCTTAGATCTTCCTATTCTTTGCAGCGTCAAATTAAAGTCAAAATACCATCCTTTTATCGATTATGTATTATGTGGAATTACTTGAGATATATTTTCAGATACTCCTAGATTAAATTAGATAGTTCGTTTATGTAAATATTTATTACTCCAAATCTCTGGGCCGAAATTTTTAAAATGGTCATGAACAACGCCTGATTACTGTATTTTCAATTTTGACATAGCAAATACGTACAATTGGTCTATTATAACACATTTACAGTTTCTACACTAATACAATATTAAACAAGCACTGTTCAAACGATATATTGGAACATCTATGTATAATATTATTTAATCTATGAGATACTAATACAGTTTATAAAAAAGATTCGCAAAGCCAACATAGGGAATACATATGTTCTGAATAATTTACATTGTCATCTTCTACATCAAAATGATCACCATTATAATTTGTTCCTATCTTTCTCCCTATAAATTTCCCTCCCTCCCTTAGTTTCCTCGTCCACTTAAAGCATCTATGTCATATCAGAAAACAGTACAGAAATAGTACATCATTTAAGAAATTTTAATATAATATATATTTTTTTAAAAACAAGAAAATTTATTTTTTATTCGATTATATCGAAAAAATGATTTTTGGTTCGAATATCTGGACAAAAAGATCACCTTTTTATAACAAGTATTATTTTTAACACGCTTTTATTAGCTTCACCTGTATGTTTGCTTGCTTGCTTGTTTGTTTGTTTGTAACCGACTCTTTGGACTCGATTTTGACCCACTTTAAACGGACAGATTTAATTGAAACTTTGTACACTTACGAAGAACCGGTAACAATACAATAATTTGATAAGTTTATATCATTATCCTGATCAAGATCGCCAATCCTTTCCTCACGTATCCCTGCGTGAAAGCAAAGGCTTAATATGTAAGTAGATTCCGTAATTGTTAATTAGCTCGGTGGTTGAGTGGGTTAAGGCAGTCGACGCGAAACGACAGACTCCTCCGGCGTGAGTTCGAACCCTACGGCTGAAATAAAAAAATATTTTTTTTTCCAGAAATATCTGTTGGATCGTAATATGTTATAATATCAGCATCAATAAGCAATATAAATATAGTTTAAAACAACTAAAAAACACGCTTTCATAGCACATCAAACTAAAAAGTTAAAAATAAATATAGTTTAAAAAAACTAAAAAACACGCTTTTAAAGCACATCAAACTAAAAAGTAAAAAATAATTATTAATATAAACTGAAAACAATAATGAACGAAAAATACTAGTATTATTGTGAAAAAAGCGTGGGGCGCTTTGTGCCATATTTTTCGTATATCGAGCAACCCACGCCTTTTTCACAATAATACTAGTATTTTTCGTTCATTATTGTTTTCAGTTTATATTAATAATTATTTTTCACTTTTTTAGTTTGATGTGCTTTAAAAGCGTGTTTTTTAGTTTTTTTTAAACTATATTTTTTTATAGTAGTTGCTACTTTTTCCCGGCCGAAAAGTACTTTTCGTCCTAGGACGTAGAGTACTTTTCGGACAGTAAACAAATATGACAATATAATAGATACCATCAACAAATGAAACAAACTGTAATAACATTTTTTTTAAATTGTGTAAAAGTGATGTGAAATCGACTAAAATCAGATTTTTCAATTAAAATTAATATAATAAATTAAAATTAATTATTTTTTTCTTATAATCGAATAAAAATAGTATCGCCTCGTTCGGCAATTTTCCGTAATCGTACGAAAAAATGCATTTTTCGTCCTTATATCATAAATAACTATGTTGTTCGTTTTTATAGAAAAGAGCCGTTTTTTGGTACGAATATCTGGACGAAAAGATCACCTTTTTATAATAATATAACAAAAGTATTACATTTTGTTGTGGTTATTAGACGACTACGTACTTCTCGTCCTAGGATGAAAATTACTTTTCGGATGGTAAACAATTATGATCAAAATAATGAACACGAATGAAACAAACTGTCATGATATTCTTATTAGAATATGTCAAAGTGACGTGAAGTCGATTACTATAAAAAAAATTTTAATTAAAATAAATATAAAAAATAAAAAGATATTATTTTCTTCTTACAATCGATAAAAAATTTGTATGACATACGGACGAAAATGTCTTTCGTACCCATATGGTTGCAGAACTAGGCTTCACCTCGTCCGGCAATTTTCCGTAATCATACGAAAAACTGCATTTTTCGTCCTTGTGTCATAAATAGATATGGTAGTATTGGAAAAATGATTAATAATAGATTGTTTATTCTTTACTATATATTTCCATAAATATCTAAGATATTATGTCATATTGATGTTGTTCTACTTACCTCATTTCTAATAACTGTCTACAAGGACTACAAAAATGTACAGAGTTATTAGATAAATTAGGAAAGATTTAGGAAAGATACCACGAAACAATTTTATACGTTTTGTTTACACTGAGAAAAAAATAATTAAAAACATACCACTTTTAATGCCGGTCAATATATATAAGTGAGAATAAGTTCAATAGTTCAGTACTGATTTGAAATTGTGCGAGTTAAGATGAAGTAAGTTAGAGGCCAAAATTTTTAAGTGTTAAATTGTGGCTATAATTATTAAGCCATTCATAAAATTATTCATTATTGTTAATTATTAACTAGTTAATAAATTAGTGAGTAAATGTTACTGGGAGTTTCAATCAACGAATCCACGATGTGAGGTGTTTGTGGGGACAACAAACGCAACGATATTTAAAGTATTATTCTGGAACGGTTTATTCTGGCGCAGGGAGTCCTACTACTGAATATTAAGTACAAATGGAGCTATTAATGATAAAAGCAATTCAGTTATGAACGACCAATGATAATTCAATGTACTTGTACTCATCAAAGGAATATGTTATGAAATGCGCATAATTTTATTTGATTTATCATAGATTGGCCAAGCTTTAAAATCACCAACTACATAGTTCATTGGGGTATCATGCATGCATGTTTTATACCAATTTGACATCAAAGCGTATAAAAATATATACTGAAGTGTAAAATTTAATTACCTTACTGTATACACACACATTGGTATTTAGAAACCAACAAACAATATTTAAAAATACGATGATGGAAGCTTTGTCAAATAATTTAACACAATATAATGTTTGAATCTTTGTGATATTATGTGTGGTTAATGCAATATGATATTTTAAAATTTGCTGCTCCTGATATAGAATATAGAAAATGTATGTTTTTATCCAACTTAGTACATGGATCATGATGATTTATGCATGCAATAAATTTTATCAAAATATCTTGAGGTGTTCCCAAATTATTGCAATTACAGACCCACAGGCAAACTAGATAATATTTATACATATAAGTAAAGTGTATTGTTTGGTACGCGTACTGATAGTGTTGAAAATAGACAAGTGCAAGAAGACATTTTACACATGAATTGTATATCCAATTTTTCCTACGACAACACTTAAGCGAGTTTAGTTCTAAAAAAAATAAAAATATATATTTTACAAAATGGTATTAAATAATATAATAATATAATACCGAAATAGGTACCAAAGTTGAAATCTCCTCAATTTATTTAATTGACAATTAAATAAATTTGCCAACATATTTCTTAATGATTTTTAAATTTGTATCATACTGAGAGAAGTGATTAAGCTTCAATTACGATTGCCCAGTAGTAAGGATTTTTACCACATAAATGGAAAACCCTTTTGAGGCCGTCGTGCATATCATTCACAAACCGGTTTCTGGTTTTTGGCTTCATCAACGCGAAGTATGTATACACAACGACAGCAAGTGAAATTTCAGAATAACTAGTCTCTACGTGAAAGTAGAGTACTAATGAGTTGAAGTAAACATCATCTACCAGTGTCAGTTACAATGTAATATAAATTAGAAAAACGTCTGATAAACGATATGTACTGATAAACGTATAATAAAAATTATAACATCAAAGTATTTCAACAGAGAGGGTAAAAGTTAATTTACAAGATAATAATAAATACTACAAGTAATACCCATATAGGTACAAAAGTCGAAATTTTCTAAACCTATTAGATTGAGGATTAAATAAATTTGCCAACACACACTTCTGAATGATTTGGAAATTTGTATCATGCTAAGACAAGTGATTAATAAAGTAGGCAAAAATGCGCCGCAGGATGTCTTGCGTACACATCATAATAAGTGTAATAAAAGAAATTTGCTATTATAAAAAGCAATAAACTGTTACAATTTATACCATTGTATGTACAACTTACCCTTTTAACTAGCTTGATTATCATAAACTGGAAAAGATCTGCAGAAACTTTGCAGCATCTGTATGTTTCTATGGTTGTCTCCAAGAGTAATGTTCAATCTGGTGAAAAAATATGCTTATATTTTGAGAACGACCGTTCGACATCTATACAAGTATACTTAAAATAGTTTTTGAACTCACTTAACGGATCTGCTGATGCACCATCAGTACCATCACAAATTTGTCTTATTCTGTTAAAACCGGTGTCTTGCTTTAACACACGTGCGAACTTTTCTCCAACGGGCTCATGTTTTGTGTCGTCTATAGAGTGTAGCAGTCGATTTACTTCGTCCACTATTTGCAGTGACTGACGCCAACGCACTGTTTTGTAAGTTCTGTACGGCGTCATGTAATCCTTTATAGTTCTTGTGAATAGTTTTTAAAACTGTTTCAACAGAAACATCTTCAAATTTTGTCTGGCTTTCCTTAATAGCTGCAGCCTCATCTGGACTGAATTGTAGTATTACAGCTTTTATTTGTTGTAAATATTCAGCATAATAAAAAGCTGCCTCCAACCATGTTTCTTAACGTGTAAGAATCGGCTGTGGTGGTTCGGGATTACCGGGACACTTGCTATGAAATGCGCGAAGACGTTTAGGAGATTTAAGAAACTCTTTTATTGTACTTGCTATTAATGCATAAAATCTTGTCGAATAGTTTCTGCCACAAGGTGTAAAGCACACACTTTACACGTAACACGTACCAACCTACAACCGTGTTCTTGAAGAGGACGACCTACCAAACGCATTGTCGCTGCATCATCGGTCACAAACATCAACACTTGACTTTTTGACAGGTCAAATTTTTCTAACGTCTCCAGCACCACCCGCGTAATTGTTTGGCCAGTACACTCAGTCTTTTGCTAGCTAGTAGCAGTGAAAATGTCAGTTTAAGAGGGTCCAGTACACGTACTATAACATTTAAAATATATATTTTTTTACAATCTACAAAACAACCACAGCGGTGTATTTCTTAGTACACATTTGATCTTATTTACAATGTTTTCGCTTACAGTTGGTACATAGTTAAGCAACGTCGTGCGACTTGTTAACGTCACCTTGGAATTGTATTTATTTTAGAACTCCTGAAATGGTTGTTTATCGAGTATGTGCAGCGGAACATCACATGCAATCAGCATTAAGAGTAAATCGAACGTAAACTGTGTTGTCGAAAGCACACCATTTTTTTTGTTTTGTGTTGCACAGAATTTACGTGACGTTTACAATCACGTTTGTCCCAGCACAACAGGTCTGTCTCGCACACCTTTCAAATTATTATAGCACCATTGTAGAATAAATCTGGGAATTCACTGATAAATTTCACTTTGTCAGCGTATGGCCCTTTTTTTACCCTTGGGCAGGTCTGACATACTTTATTATTAAATTGATATCAAGAACAAAATATATCAACAATACAACGGAGAGGAATAAATTACGTTCTACACACCACGAGGCATAACAATAGATTAGAATCAAAGCATTACCATTATCAAAGGCTAACATCTTTGCTAAAATTTGGGTATTTCTCTACCTGGCACCGCCCGTGACTTGCGGATCGATTTGCCAACTCTAGTGATTAAGCTTTAGTTGTCGGGCGTGTTTCCATTTATTGCGATTGAGACTGTTAGTTGACTTCAACTCATTAGTACTCTGATTTCATGTAGAGAATAGTGATTTTGAAACTTCTCTTGCTGTCGTTGTATATATAACTATTCCGCACTGATGAAGGCAAAAACCAGAAATCGGTCTGCAAATGGTGTTCACGACGGTCTTAAGATGGAATTCCATTTATGTGGTAAAGTTTCTTTACTAGCGGGAATCGCTATTAAAGCTTAGTCACTTCTCTAACAGGATAAGGGTCATAAATTCTTTATGCCCTTAGTGCATAAATAACTATATGAGTAAAAAAAATCATATTTGAGAACATGAAAATCATGTCAAGCAAAAAAATCGAGTGTTTGTTAATCATCCATGCCACAGATACTTACTGCTGCTATTTTCTGCCAATTTATGCAGGATTAAATAATTTTTTTATCATATTTTTATTCTTTATTGATTTGAACTTTTCCACTCTCTTTTTTCTTTGATCACGTTTGCATGTAGAACAAAAGTAGCAGAAAAGTTGGAAAATGCAATGTCGAATCTTGAAGTGGGTTACCTTTGATGTGAAGATAACACTGATGCAATTTTTCACAAAACACTGAGACACCACTCAACGCGCATTTCGCCAATCAATTTGACATCATCTGGAGATGATTTAAACAATTTTAACCATCTCCAAATGCTGCCGACTTGATTGGCGATACTCGCGTCGAGTGCAGTATATTGTGTTTTGGTGTTTTGTGGAAAACTACATCAGTATTGTAATGTTCAAGTAATCGAAATCGACCAATTTTAAAAAATTTCCAGTCTTATAACATATTTGAAATTGGTACATTTAAAAATGTATGAAGGACATAGTCTAAAACATTACGGAGTTGGAAATCTTCAAGGTTAAGTAGAATAGTGTGTCGAAGAAAAAGTTAAAATTGCCAATTTAATTTTTACGAGTAAAAAGTGAACGGAACCTCTATATTCCATTTCCGCCAATACAAATATTAATAATGTTAATAATAGTACTATACATGTAAATTTATTAGGTAAAAAGTGATAAAGATGTTTGAAATACCAAATTGTTGAAATCGTTTCATTAAAAATGTCAAAATATTGAGTTTTTATAAGCATGAAATAAGGAAATTTTACTGCATATTGTGGAATAATATTTATTTATTGCATATTATTAAAAAAAGGTCTACTTTACACAATCAAAACTTTTTAAAAATAGCTGAATTTTTGTTGTGGCTGTAGAAAAACACATAACTGTTGTGCATTTTAATAATTAATTTTACTAATAATTGTATAAAAACCTTCTAATTTTACGAATTGCCATGTTAATGTCATGTAGAGTTTATTTTAATTATTCTTTTTAACTTGAGGTGAAAAATGAACCACATAAAAGGGTTATTCCTGAATAATATAAAGTTTAGACATTTAGTAGGAACTTTTTCAACAAGAGATGAGTTTGTGCTAGTAAATTGTGCGTAAAACACATTAATTTAATTCTAACTTTACAAAACCTCTCATTCAACTAAATTGACGATTCTCTGGAGATTACAGGATGCCTCCGACCTAATGTTAATACTTCAAGTGCTTATCTATTATTCAAATGGGTTGCCTCTAGTACGTGTAAGTAGTGAAGAAACAATTATTGGTAAAATAAATCCAATTACGGAAAAAGTTCAAAGAGCAAAACTACTAGACACATTTAATCGAAACCAGTTTTAATTTTTGCGAACTTTGTACTCTAGAAGCACAATATGAGTAAATTAGACAGGCGCGCAGTACATAAACACTAATTATTTTCATTTAGCAATTCCGTTCAATAACAATTTATTTCTTCATTAAAATTGCAGATATTTCTTTTCCGAGTGCTCTGGTCCGGAGTCAGACAAACATTCACGTGCCTCAAGCAACGTCGCAATTAAATGGATGCACGGTGGATATGCCGGAGAGAGATAAAAAAATAATTTAATAATTCAAATACCACGTGTTATTTATAAACTTAATTAACGTTAATAACTAACATTTTTTTAAAACTTAAAAATTTAAACATATACTTAAGACTTCACTGTATATTTAAAATTAATTATAGTAACGCACACATATTAATATTGTGACGGAGAAAATTGCACAATAAAAACTCTTCCTAATCAATTGCGAAATTGTCCAACAGGTACTTAATACCCTATGATAGGAGGCTACTGAATACTGGTAGATTATAAAAACGGAAAAATATACATATAATTTTAAAAACAAAAGATTTGGTCTACATGGACCCCTTCCCCCAGATTCTAGGGAGACACGATTCTTTTATGTAACAGAGTCCAGTACATCCTCTAAGAAACAAATGACCTTGCTACAAAAATTGCAGCCGTTTGCGAAGAAAATTACATTTTGTCAAATAACTAACACTGACGTAGTTTCCACAAAACGCCAAAACGCCTTATACGGCACTCAATGCGCGTTTCGCCAACCAAGTTGGCATCATCTGAGAATGATTAAAACTAACTTTATGCTAACAATGTATCCTACATACATCTAAACTATTGCTACGGTTCAGTGAACCCTCTATAACTATTCATACTATTTTTACACTTTGTAATTTTCAAGCATTCAAATGCATCCAGCTGTCTAGTATTTGTTATGTTCCTAATTAATCTAAAATTGCCACCATATATTTTATGGTTGTTCTCAAACGCATGTTGGGCAACACTAGACTTATCTATTCTACCATATTTGAGATGAGTTTTATGTTACGTGAATCTAGTTTGAATTGATTATCTAGTTTGTCCAATATACTTTTGATTACAGTTCATTTCGTAAATCCTCGCCTTTTCGTTTGTTTCAATTTTATCTTTTTGATTGCCCAAAAGTTGCAGTTTATTTCCCAATGAATAAACCACTATCATACCTACATCTTTGAAAACCTTACCAACACCGCGGGTGGTTGAGGACCTTATGGAATCGATACAAACCTCGGATTTCCTCTTTCAATTTGAATGGTCGAGGTATTTCGAAATATCTATTTAAATTTACGTTTCTATTAACTAAACTTACAGAATAATCATTAGTCTTAGCTTTGTCTTTAATGAATGTCTCTTCTTTTTAAGGGAAAAGATTAATAGGCCATGAACTAGAAAATTAAAACTCGCCATTTTCTGTTGAGCCCAATGGTGAGAGTTTTTAGGGATACATCTTAGAATAATCTGGTATCTTTTCATGTATGTCAAATTATAACTTATGTTCACTGTTTCTAATTATTAATGCATCTAAAAATGGTAGTTGTCCAGTTTTCAATTTCATATGTGAATTTAACCGACGCGAAATGTTTAATTTAGAAACAAAGTTGTCAATATCAGATTTTTATATCAAACACTGCAAAAATATCATCCACATACCTAAGCCAAACCCTGGGAAAATACTCGAATTCTTCTTTTGCTTCTGCCTCGAATCTGTTCATGATGAGACTGGCAGTGAATGGTGACAAAGAGTTTACCCATTGCTCTTCCTTCATGTTGTTCGGAGAAATTATAAGAGGACTTTGTTTTATGCAAAGTTTAGTGAGTTTAAGATTTTCTTTTACTACATCTTGGCTTAGATTGTTTGACTCGGGTAGATGCTTAAGGTAGTCTAAGGTCTGTGGTATCAAATTCAAATTCAAATTCAAATTCAAAACAATTTTATTAAGAATTAAAGAGAAACATGTATATGGCCCTTGCTGGACTCCCAGTCCGTTATCAACCTAGCATCCCCGCATAAGGTGGCGACGCAGTGGTTCAAAGACTGTTAATTTTGGCCAAAAATAGAAAACGTTAAAATTTTACTATTTTGACTAAAGAAAGATATTATTTTGGATGAAAATAAGCTATTCTATCATTATATCGAATATTAATGAAATTATTTTACCTACAAGGGTTGTAGGTATACGGAGAATACATATTTTTTAAGTTATTTATTTTTTCCAATTTTTTTTAAATAAGAAATACTAAAATGATTTTTAAAATGTTGTTTAATAATATACACTGTATAATAGTTATTTACGTAACAATACTAGAAAGTGATTCTATACTGGGGATGTCCAGCAGAAACTTTCCCGATGAGATGCGTACAATATTTTTTCTGCAACCATTTTTACTATCTTCAAAACACTTTTTAATCTGAAATCTTTTGTAAACAAAATTTATAAAATTCAACTGACAGATTTCAGACCCTGTGTCTAGAGAACTTTACCAATCCCTTATGTCACATTACGGGGATACACTAGTAAAGATTTCCACTAAAAAATATGACCAAAAACAGTTTTTAGTCGGTTGTAGAAAGAATATATAAATATATAAATACATAGATAAATATATTTATAAATTTTTTTATATAATACATAAAATCAATTTGATGTAAAATTTAGTAAAAAATAAACACAATAATAAGATTAGGAAAAATGTAAAATTAAAGTTCAACTTCTGATGCATTGTCTTCATTTTCATCATCTTCATCAAAATCGGTTTCTGTCTAATCTCCTTTTCGCGGTGGACTTGCTTCAACTAAAAGTTCCATCTTTTCAGGATACACTGAAAATTTCCCTTTTTTTTTGTAAACGTAAGACTTGTAATGTACGGATTATAACTTACTAAAAGTCTATTTAGTAAGTTCTGATGCGTATTAATTATCAAAATTCACTGGGGACGAAGATCTTACGTAACTTCAAATAGGTTAGTCCAGCGAAGAATCCACCAACAGCTAAGCTCTTAATGTGTTCGGTGTCAGTTTGAATCATTACTGTCAGTTCTGCAGTTATCCTTGAGAAGAAATGCCAGTTGTATAAAATACCGTTTTCCGGCTCCACCCAGTATATAATGATCAGTTCGATCCACCAGTTATCCCCTTCTCTTGGTCCAGGTATTTACATAAAAGGGTGAGAACTTTATAAGATCAGTGTTGTAGACAAAACAAAGTAAAAGGCTGTGACGTTGTCCAGCTATGTAGACAAAATATGAGAGTTAACACAAATTTACAGAGTAAATTGCAAACTAAACAAACTAGAATTGGTATCCCACAATATTTTAGGAAATTGAAGACTTCAACTAACTTAAGTATGAATAACAGTTACGTTAAATTGAAAAATTACTAGTCCAACAAATAAACTAGGTGTAACTATGATAGTAAACAAAGTGAAACAGGTATTCACTATATTTTAAGATATTTTTTACTAAAAGAAGGTAATATTTAAGAAAATACAATTTAGAATGTCTGTATACAGACAGACAACTGGAAAGATAATGTAAATAAATATTTGCTAAATATAAAACAATATGATAATTTTCAAATTAAAGGTAATGTTAACTTAAATTATTTATTTGTTCCTCGGAAAGAGGTAATAATGAATTCCAGATAAAGTTAAATAAAGACATATAGTTGACTATATGTTTACTGCAGATAATCAAAAGTTAATCAATTGCCAGATAACTAGGCAGGTATTTTGCGAGAGAACTAGGCAAGGCTTCACTAGAGCAGCGTTCCTGACTAAATACTAAGTAAACGTTCAAGTAAGCACTCGAAATTTTAAATTTAGAAAAATTTTACGTTACTGAGGTCTGGTTGGTAAATATATGCACTGGTATAAAATGATCCACCACAAAACAAATGCACCACATTAGATTATTTTCACAAAGGTTATAAACAAATAGGTTTAGTCCAAAAAGGGGTACCAATCTCTAAATGTTACCAGTCACCACTTTTCACAGAGCTACCAACGTAACCAAGTGACCTAAAACATCAACAGTCAAAGACAGAAAACAAATAACTGCGATACAAAAATGGCGACACCCGTTGCCGAGTAAATCTAAAATGTATAATAACCGAAAGTTAGTTTAAATTGGCACACGAAATTATTACAATATCAGAGGGATATTAGATAAATTGCCAACAAGGCACGATAAATCGATACTAATCAATATAATAATGGTTGTTCCAAAGAACAACCAAGGTGAACTAATCACTGAAAAGCAAATTCGCCCAAGGCGTAATTTAAGATAAATACGGTACAATATTATTATGAAAATTACTTCAAAAGTACGTTAAATCAATATAGCAACTTTTTAAATAACGATGATCATAAGATTACACGATAATACCAGAAAACATATAAATTTTACCAGACCGCTGAACTAGAGATGTTGTCTTCAGAACGCTACACTAGTAAGAAGGAAGTAGCTGCGTAGTGTTCTGCTACCTAAACTCGATTATAGTTTGGAAAGAGACAAACATTTGAGAGTACAGTATGAGCAATAAAGACAAATAGATATTTAGGCTTTTTTATAAGTGCAAAAATCTACCAAACCAGTTGTTCCAGTAGGAATCAGTGGTGCCATCTAGACTATACTGGCAGAAACAATTTTTAGCGGAAAACTACAAATTGGCATGAAATGGCTTGCAATTTCGTTACACTTTTGAATTGTTAATCAAGTACTTGCATGTCCCCAATTCCGAGAAATGCAACAAAATGGAAAGGGATTATTTTACCATTAACTGCACAACAAAAAAAAGTAAAGATTTTCGCTGTTTAAAGGCTTATACGTGATTGAATAAATTTTTATAGTGGCAAATATTTACATATCTGAGTACTGTAATTGTCCTACTAGCATTTTCATCTAATTCGGTTTGATTCCAGGAAGGTTGCTTTTATTTATTTAAGGCCAAAATTAATCGTTTTTGAAACACTGTGCGACGGGGCAATTGTTAGGTCGAGCGAAGCGGGGCCGGTCCAGATTTAAAACTAAAACATTAACAACAACTACAACACCTAAAGAAACATTTTTAAATTGTATAATAACGCAGAAAATGATATCTCAAAGACGCATGCAAAAGCATGTATCGTTGCGTTTTTAAAACAATGCAAAAAGAATATATAAAATTGTATAAATATATGTATAATAATTTTGATTATTTACGATGCTTCGAGGAGCCAAACTGTAACAGTAAAAAGCTCGCCTCTAAACAATACTAAATTGGAAAGCAGGAATGTCCAACTCCGCTTATTTTTGGGTATTTAATGATATTTCGTGTATATGATAATGTGCTGATGATTGGCTTATAATTTGGAATAATTTTTGTGGGGAATTGTGAAAACAAAAACGAACAAAAAGAAAAGAAGAGAAAGCAGAAATAAAATTTGGAATTTTGCCCCTTTTAGGATGTGAGAGTGTCCTCCCATTTTGTGGGAGAAGCGTGGTCTAAAGATGTCTGAAAATTGGTAACGTTTGGTACGGTAATTTGTGTTTTATTCGAAATGGCGCATTCTACTCCCATTTATGTAATGTTGACAGTTAGTAGACAATCAGAGAGTTTAAATTCGTAAAATTTTTGTGAAGTATCTCTGATATAATCCACTATGGGTACAATGTCGTTGCAAAGTTGTCGTAATTCCCTTATGGGGAGTATATCTTTGTTGAGTTACTTATGAGGCGAAGGAATTTGTTTTTCAGTACCTGCAATTTGTGTGACGTCGTTGTCTTCGCAAAACACCAGGCCGGCGCTGCATGTACTAAGCCCAGTCTTACTACATAGTATAAGTTAATTTTTTATTATCCCTGATTAGTCTGCTATTCCCCGTCATCAGGGTATAGACTCCTGGACAGAGAATAGACTTTACGTATCGTCTCGTTAACGTGTTTTCCAAAATAAAATCCTTTATCCAAAGTTACGCCTAAATATTTTACGTCTTTCTTCGTCTCAATTTGGCTGCCCTCCCATCAAAATAGGTGTAATTATTTTATCATTTATTCTTTGTCTAGTGAAAACAATAGCCTCCGACTTGGCGACGTTAACCTTCACCTTCCACTTGGCGTAGTACTCCGTCGCCCGTACCATGTACGCCTTTATCAGCTGCCAAGCGGCCTGAGCATGGTGAATGTGGTAGTATATAGCGGTATCGTCGTCGTATATCGCAAGCTTGGTGTTCAGGAACTGTGGAAAGTCGGACACGTATATGTAATAATAATTTTGGCGCAAGAACAGAGCCCTGCGGAACGCCTGCTCTAATATCCCTCTATGTTGATAGAGTTTTGTTCACTCTCACTCGCAGCGTTTGGCAGTGTAAGTAAGAGTGTATCAGTTGCGTTAAATGGCCCGGAAAGTCATACCGTTGCAGTTTATATATGATGCCGGGCAGCCAGACGATATCGAATACGTTCTCAATATCTAGGACCACCATGGCAGTGCTCTTATTGAGATTATACTGTAACTTGACAGATCTGTGGTATCGGATCACTTGAAAACAATGAACAAGCGTCAAAAGAGACCAAAATTTCACCTTCTTGCAACTGGATCTTTTTCACCCTATTAATAAATTATTGGAATTAATGGCAGAAGAACTAGATGGTGCAACAGGTAAACTTTTGAACTCTTTGCCAACGATTTTGATATGTGGTAAATTGGCGAACTAATTGCTGAAACATTAGGACGCACCAGCTTGCCTAGTTTATGTATCTTAGGCAGGTAGTACAATCTACTTAGATTAGACACATGTACACCTCCTATTTAAAGCTTGAGTAATAATTGCTGGATTTAAGTATATTTCTTATGTCAGTAATCACTTTTCGTATTGGATTTTTAGAAAGTTTTACTAATCATCTTGTCTACTCTTTCATAATAGTCTTCTTTATATAAAATAAAAACTTTATTACATTTATCAGCTTTTCATGCAACCGTTAAATATGTTTTTTTTTAAATCTTCCTTCAAAATTTTATTTAAAATGGGAGATAATGAAGAATTCGTAGAAATACCTAGCTCTTGCTGATGAAAATGCTTAAAAAGTTCACGTTATCTAAAACATTTCCAAATTTTTAAGTTTTAAAACATCTTAATGAAAGAAATATGATTTAATTTACACTGATCATTATTCTTTTGATAAAGTGTGCTGAATGTCCATGATATGTACGAAATTTTAAATGCTATTTTGATATAAAATAATAAAATCCAGAATATGAATAAATAATTGCCAAAATTGCTCTACATGAATTTTCATTTACATCTACCTATTTTGCCAATAAATCTGGGGTTGTTAATTATTTTTAAACTAAATTATTTAATTTCCATTAAAATTGAAATCAATAACTGTTTGAGCTTGTATAAGTTTTATTGTCATACTATTTTAGAATTATATGAGTATATGCAGCAATAAATGGGAATTAATAATATTCCCATTGAATTTTCTAAAAGCATTTTTATGTTTTAAAAGAACCTTTATTGGAATTGTATAAATATCAATATGTCACTGCATAACTCTTCCATTTGTAAAAAAAAATAATCACATATGTTCACAGAATTCTTTTACAAAGTTGCTATTTCCTTGTGGTCGGACAATTCTCATTCATCTAATCAATTTCATCATTTTGTTCAGTATAGTCTTCGCACGGACGACATTCGAGCAATGTAGTGACAAGTCTGTCTTAAGTCTGGATGAGGGAATGGGACACTGTAGTATCTGGTAGACATAGTTTTTAAACAGACATCCAGACATGCGCTACATTGTTTCCGCACGACATATATTTTATAATTGACATTTATCAAATAGGTCAATATATATAGTCCAGTGCATTTAGATAAAAAAATATATCGTTTAAAGAAAAAATACCAAGAAAACTGAGTTATATTTTACACATTAATTTCATCGTTATAGACAACGTCTCAAAAGTCCCCGGTGATCCGTTGTACGCAATTTTTTACTGTGCTGGTGTGTAAAAAGGTTAAAAATCTCAATTTCTTTTAATTTTACGAATACGAATGTTATTATAATATCGAAAGATTAGATAATTATCTACAAAAAAAGTCCGTATTCGTTTTGTTATATGAGTTATAGTTTTCGAGAAAACTTGATGTAAAAGTTATAATTCAAACAAATAGTCTGATTTTACTTTATTCTATGCTAATAAGTTTATAAATTAGGTCCTATATTAGAAATAAAACAAGGAATTTTAATAAAAAAAGTTTTATGTAATTTATTAATGATATCAATCATGATTGCTTTATTTAGTGGTGGCAATATGTCAAAATTATGAACATTCAAAGTATAATCATGCTGATATTTATTTTTCTTCTACTTCTTATTTTCCTCATTCTTCTTCTCCTTATTCTCTTTTTTTCTTTTTCTACTTCTCTTTCGTCTCTGAAGTCTACATTCTCTTCTTCTTCTTCTTTTATAATTTAGTCCATTTTATCATGAGGATTTAAACAAGATTGCCCTTGACAAATGTCGCAAACAGAAGAGCAATGGAGGCCCAACTTTCGACAGCCACACAATTGTCCGCAACCTTTTGTGCAATTACAAAAAATCATATATAAAAGACAATCCGGTGTAGGAGGTGCTGATGTTTTTTCGGTTCCAAAAAAATGTTTTTTTATACCCATCCTCAATCCTAGGGGTTCAGCTCATTGCCCAATCACTTCTGCAACTATATATACTCGGAAATGGTGCATTTCAGCTGATTTGTCTCTAGGTTGCAATGATTCTAACTTGACAGATTTATTTTCACTCACTAATTTACAGAAGCACAAACAACAGATATTCAAGGATTTTCTTTAAATGGAACACCATACATGGTCAAGAAAAATCGAATTGCATTGAAAGATATTAATTCTTGAGCAGCATCACTTCAATTGAAAACTTGAACTGTATCTTTCAAATTCGGTGGTTTGTCTAATAATTTTAGAGCTGATATTTTACCACCATTAAAAAGTACAAATATTGTATCACATCGGGATAATTCATGTAGAAATAAGATGCCTGCACGTTTGTCAAAATTAAGAAAAGAGATCATTTATGTTCTACTGTTCTTTTGCTTGGTTCTTAAAAAATATATTTCTTCATCGACAGGCAACAACAGAAATGTTCTATATTCATTGCGATTTTATTTTCTAACACTGCAAAATAAATCTACAATTGTCGAAAAACTAACCAAAACTGTATGGTTTGCCAATATCTACTGTTATAAAAGAAAATTGGAAACAATTGAAAACAGTATAGTATATAAAAACATAATAAATAAAATAATAATAGGCGTATGTATTCATTCGTATTATTATACGAAATATCACGGTTAGAAAACAGTTGCCCTATAAAAAGATAGCGATGACGTATTTCATAGTTTAAAGGGTAATAAGACATTACAGCAATGTATAGATTATTAGAAAATGAAGTAATAAAATATAAACGACAATTAAAATAACAAAATACAGTTTACCAGAATATTTGTTCTTATAAAAGAAAATTGGAAACAATTGAAAACAGTATAGTGTATAAATACAATTAGTTTCTATAAATTGTGAATAAATAAATAAAACAAAATAATAATATTATTATTATTCTGTTTTATTCTATTCATCAAAAAAAAACACCCTCAGTTCCCTGGACGAAATACCATAAGCGCAAAGGTTTATTCTTCAGGTATTATACTGGGATAATTGTATTTTTAGATAATCAAGCTTAAAATAGTAATTTATCTGGTAGTGTCACAAATAAAAGGTAAATAAACCACATAAACAACAATCAAAAAAAATTATGTCACTTTTATATGCCCACACTATTGGTCAGATCTACGTTGTGCACACAATAGTAATTTCACGTTGCTATATTTTCAACGAATATTGTGCAAACGGTAATATTACGCACTTAATTCAGAGTTAAATATTTCCTGTAACAGAATCTAGAATAACACTGCCTGAAAAAATTAAGTTCATAAAGCGAGAGAAAAGTTTAATTTTATAATTATTGAGTTTATAACCGTCAAATAACGTACACATATAATTCTACTGTGCTATAAGAATAAAGAAATGCCTATTTTTTAGAAAATAAATAAGCGTGACATGCAACATTATGTACTTATTTATAGGAGTTATGTGCTTTTCTTGATTTTCTGTTTTACGCTTCCCTAGGCAGTGCATAAAATGGCTTCCGTAGGTAACACAGATAATAAAACCATATTCTTGGGCTAACTGAGACATAATTTTCATCCTTGGGAGAAAATTTATTCTCTTTTCTTGATACATTATTTCCGTTACTAACTTTTTACCACATTCCCTGTAAACCTTCTTGATTTATTTAAACCGATGTGAGAAATATCGACGAAAAGAAGATCGGATTATCTTAAATATGTTTCGTATCATCTTAACGAATATATTTTATAATTTAGAATAAGTTTCGTATACAACACTACTCAATATGTTGTAATTTTTTATTGGAACTAAATTGGATAAAAATGTAAGAAAACATCAATTTCTCATTAAGTCGACGTTTCGACAATATCTATTATCTTCTTCAAGACCACAACAAATAACAAATATTTTCAGTATAATTTAGTAAATCTAATAGATAAAAATATACTTAAAAAATGTTAAGAAAAATGCTAACATTTTGAGAAAAATTTAAAATTTCATAAATTTCCTAATCTTACTTCACACATCAATAAAAAATAGTCAACAATAAATGTAAAAATACATTAAAAATATATACTAACTACTATATTTAAAAAATTTTAAAAGAATTATCATAGTCACGCTTACGTAATGAAGTGTTTGGTTTTTTGCCACCACAATCATCATCGTGAAATATAGTAAAAAAAAATATAATAAAATAGCGTAACTTATATAGAGTTCTAGAACAAATATTATAAAGATTGGAACATTAATTGATACACTGAACTGATTCTGCAGTTGGCTCCTTGTGAAACATCATTAAATATTTTAAATATATGAAAGATATTTGCTTTTTAACGTTTCAAAAATATTTTATTATAAACTCTACACGTGTTTCGGCTTTTTAGGCCTTTGTCATGAGTACAGGGAATACTGAACAGTAAAATTTGTGTTCATTGCTTATATATAACCACATCTCGTACCTACTATAAAACTATTGTAAAGTATGTTTTTAAAAGCTGAATATTACTTTATTTTTTAAAATCTAAATTATTTTATTTAAAATATGGTGGCCGGTAAAAATTTGTTGTTCATTCGTTACATTTTTCTTATTCTTAACCGCCTTACTTAATCAGAAAATTCAATTCACATTAGAAATGGAAAATGACGAGGGTTTAAACTTTTTAGACATTAATATAAAAAAATATCAATAATAGCTTAGAGTTTGACATTTATCGTAAACCTACTTGCACAGATACAATAATTCATAGTAAATCTAAACAATCATTGCAAATAAAAATGGCACCATTCTACATACACCGTCTATTAACATTTCCATTAAGCGAAGAGAATTTTGAAAAAGAAGTTAACGTAATCAAAGAAATTGCGAGAAACAATGGCTATAAAGAAAACCTAATTGATAAACTAATAAAAAACAAACAAAAGAAAAATTTACATAGAGTTTTATGCCGCTTCTTCTCAGAAATGCAATAAGAGATATAAATGTATTAATTATAGGCCTAAGATCAGCAATAGAGTTAGTAATAAACTGAATAAACTGGGATGTAGAACAATTTCAGTAAATAAAAATAATTTAGGTAAAATGTTAATTAACAATAAAGACAAAACTGATAAGCTACAAAAAACAGGAGTATATGAGTTAAAATGTAGTGACTGTGATGCTATATACATTGGACAAACTGGACGAAATGTAAAAAAGCGATTCGAGGAACACAGGAAATCTATTGTAAACAATGTATATAGTACGGGCATGTCAACACATTGTATAGAAAACAGTCATTTTATAGATTTAAATAATGTCAAATTACTCCATTCGGAAAAGAAAGGAAAGAGACTTGATCTATTAGAACAATTAGAAATAAGTAAGGCGGTTAAGAATAAGAAAAATGTAACGAATGAACAAAAAATTTTTACCGGCCACCATATTTTAAATAAAATAATTTAGATTTTAAAAAATAAAGTAATATTCAGCTTTTAAAAACATACTTTACAATAGTTTTATAGTAGGTACCAGATGTGGTTATATGTATATAAGCAATAAACACAAATTTTACTGTTCAGTATTCCCTGTACTCTTGACAAAGGTCTAAAAAGCCGAAACACGTGTAGAGTTTATAACAAAATATTTTTGAAACATTAAAAAGCAAATATCTTTCATATATTTAAAATATTAATTGATATTTATCAAAGAAACTTTGAAAAAAGTATAATAAAAATTCGTTTTGTAAAAAACGTTATTATTATTTATTCATATATCAGTTAAGAAGATATTTCACTACAGACGAAACGAATGCTGACAAATGAACATTTTAATATAGTTTTTTATCATATAAAAAAAAGTGGGAAACTTATACTCGACAATGGAAACAAATTACAGTTTGAATATAAGTCAAATTTGATATGTAAAATTCCTTGCAGCTGTGGGGCAGTATATATTGGACAAACAAAACAACTATTAAAAACTCGGATTAATGAACATAAATATTCGTATAATGCAAGACATATTAACAAAAAAGAAAAAACCGCTTGCAACACACCATTTCCAGTTATATCGTGATATTCAATATGATAATATTAAAATTTTGGAGAATGAACAAAATTGTAAAAAATGATTAATAAGCGACATGATATTTATCAACAGACACAGTAATAGTGTCAATAAAAAAACCGACACCGAAAATTTGAGCAGAATTTATAACAGCCTAATAAAAAAATATATAAAATTATTACCGTCCATGTATATTTAAATTAACAGCAAATTGATTCTTCTTTTAAATTTTAGAATACAAACGTATTTTTTTCACTGACTTCTTAACTGATAGATGAATAAATAATAAAAATGTTTTTTACAAAATGAATTTTTATTGTACTTTTTTTCAAAGATTTTGTGATAAATATCTATTAATGTTCAAATCTTTATACATATTGAAAATTGTTTGTGTACACTGAATACATCATTAGGTAAACGTGACTGATAATTTTTTTTTTAAATATTTTAAATATTGTAGTTATTATATATTTCTAATGTTTTTACATTTACTGTTAACTTTCTTTTATTGTTAGGTAAGTGAGATTAGGTAATTTATGAAATTTTAAATTATTCTCAAAATGTTAGCATTTTTTTTGTTTTAAAAATTATTTAAATATATTTTTATCTACTAGATTTACTAAATTATATAGAAAATGTTTGTTATTTGTTGTGGTTCTGAAGAATATTTCGATATTAAAATTGGAAATTAAACAGTAACACATAGCAGTTTCATCTTGCAATTCATTTAAAGTTTTTAAGGATTTTTCTCTTGTTAAACTTAGCCCAATATTAAGTACGCGTCACGTGTTAATTTAAGTGTACAAAGGGTTAGTTAATTATTTCAATTTTAAGTCCTAAAAATGTTAGTTATAAGGTTATATAAGTTCCCTGGAGAACAGGAGTTAGCGTTAAGTAAATAATTTGACTCTCTTTCTCCGACCTCATCCCCATCCAATCGCGTAAATGCCGCGTTATTTAACGCACGTGATCGTGTTGCTGGCTCCGGATATAAGGACACGGAGGGGAAATTATTGTACTATTTAATTTAAGAATAAAACTGTTTTGACCTGAATTAAATTTGGGACTGTGGTGTCGAAATTTAGGGGTGCCAATATTGTAGAAATATTGGTGTATAGCGTTCCAAATAGCAGTCTCATAATTATGTCAAAATAAAATAAAGCCGACGGTGAAGATGATTATAATGAAAAGTAATGAGTAGATGGCATTTAAATGTTTTGTTCCTTTTATTTCATGTATTTTTTTTTAAATACAGGTGTCCACGTTATTTAGTTCTAATGAACAATGTGTAGTTACATCTTTCATTTTATTATTATTCTTATTATCCTTTTTTGTTCCAACTGATATATATTATTAAAAATAGCGGTACATTCCTTAAAAATATATACAACAGATGATTCTATTTTAAGTTCACGGTAATATTTTAATAAACAATTGTCTAAAAGGTGTCTATGAGACTTATATTAATATCAATGAATATAAAAATAACTCCGTAAGCTTCTGTATTAAACTTATATAATTTATTGAATATGGAAAATGTCCTTTTCTTTAAACAGTTTTTCATAATAACAACAATTAAAAGCTTTAAAACTGAATAAAATTATGTCGGCTTTTTCACCTAAGCAAAAATGTATTCACAAACTGGACATCTTGTAGAATAAAATATAAAATGACAAAAAAATTATCATAAATAAGTTCTAAAAATGTATTAAAGATATTAATCAGAGTGTCGTACCTATTGTTCAGTAAAATAATATTCATTTTGATGAAAATTTTAATTTTTCAATTAAACAAATGAATATCAAAGCAACTAACATTAAACGTAATGACCTAATTTCCTTAAAATTCAGTTTAAATGCTGTGATTAATAAGATTAAAGCTCTGAGAAGCAAACTTACTTTTAATTTCCAAAGAAGTCTTAGAACACAATAGGAAAAGTTGTTTCATTTTGTTTGAAAATTACTACTGATCCCTGTTATCTCTTGTTTTTTAGAGTTGCTACCTCCTCTGAGTATTGTTCTTAGAAGGAAAAACTCGAAGACAAAAGATGCAAGATCATATAAAAATCAGAGGCAGAGGCTGGACTTCCCCTCGTATTGGGAAATAAAGTAGGGTAGATAAGGGTTCTCAATAACGATATTTTAGAATTCAATTTCTAACAAATTAATTTTTAACTAAAATAATATAGTATTTATGAAAATATAATTTCAGAAATAAAAAAAATTAAATTATAATTATCTTAAGGTCCGTGAGTAAGTAATACATGGCGTAAAACCCAGAGGCTGATCCAAGACAATGCGCTGACATACATAATATATAAAGTTATGATAAATGACATATTACTTCTTAATTGGCGATTTTGTAGTATCCAAAATAACAGGAGCAACAAATAATCTATTAAACAAATAACATATACACTAGTAATTTCTAGAGTTCTAGTAAATTAGCTGCATCTCTTCTAGATGTTCAGGAGTTAACTTTTGACGCCTGTCGCCCAAAATCCATTTATATGAGTAAAACAGCATTTCAACGTCTACAGAAGCAACAGAAGCATATTAAAATATATGAAGTTTTTCAAGTAGGGCACGTTTATATTGGATTGAGAAACGTCTACACCTTTACTTACAAGGATCTCCACCATATCACACAGTGTCTGAAACCCGTTTTGTTTTGTAAAACTCCTTCAAATTTATTTTTCACCTGTTCAGCAGAATCTCCTGTTAAATGAGAAATGAATTGGCGCAGATCGAATAGAGTGGTTACTGTGTTAACTATTGCATATCCATGTAAAGTAGTTATACACTCAAGGTTTCTTATTGACAAATAAATTCTTGGAGTGGGCTGGAACCTTTGATGTGAAGATAACACTGACGTAGTTTTTCACGAAACACCAAAACACTATATACTGCACTTAAGGATATAGCTGCGAAGAATGGAAATTCTGTAAGTTTAATTGATAAAATAATTAGGAAACGAAAGTTTAAAAAGTCGCTTCGAAAATCCTCGAACTTTCCAAATGAAAGAGAAAATCCGACATTTGTAGCGATTCTATTTGATCCACGATTCACCCGTGGTATTGGTAAGATTTTTAAAGATATAGGTGTGACAGTAGTTCATTCATCGGGAAATTAAATTCAACAACTGTTAGGCACTCCAAAAGACAAAATTGAAACAAACGAAAAGTCGGGGATTTACGAAATTAGCTGTAAGGACTGTAATCAAAAGTATGTTGGACAAACTAGACGATCGATTTAAACTCGATTTAAAAAACATATGGTAGAACAAATAAGTCTAATGTTGTCTAACATGCGTTTGAGAATAACCATAAAATAGATATTTTAGGAATTTAAGATTAATTAGGAATTCAACAAATACTAGACAGCTAGATGCATTTGAAAGCTTGGACATCACTAAGTGCAAAAATAGCATGAATAGTGATAGAGGGCCAATCCCAAATAGCCCGCTTTATTGGTTAGTGGATCACGTTCATCGAACCATGACAATAGTTTAGGTATAAATACATTGTTAGTATAAGGTTAGCTTTTATCATCTCCAGATGCCAATTTGGTTGGCGAAACGCGCATCAAGTGTAGTGTATAGTATTTTGGTGTTTCGTGGAAAACTTATTGATTACACTCTTTACGTAATCAAAATGAACATAATAATAGTTTCCAACCTTTAACCATGTGCCCCAATTTTTACCATGCCAGATTTATCAAAATTTTATTCGGCACAAGTATTTAGTATATAATATGTACTCAACGATAAATATGCTTCATCCATTTTATATACGTAGGTACGACAAATAGAATAATACACAAAGTTGGTTAGTTTCACTACCTAAACTCAACTTTTGTAATCAGATTAAGGGCAAATTTTAAATAAAGTTGATAATAACCTAACGTTCAAATTAAGCCGACGTAAAATTTGGTAAAAATTTTGTCTGTAATCACAATGATTAATCTTGGTCCTCTACGTCGAATCGACTCCTATTGTATTGCCCAGGTTTATGGATAAACACGACGTTTTGCGTACGTCGCACACCGCCTTTTAGTTGGTTGGTTGTCAGAATGTTGTTTGAAACTTCTCTATTTTCCCAACGGAATTTAAAAACGTAAGCAGTCAATAGTTTTATCAATGGAAAACCATATTACTCTAAAAATAAAAATAAATATAATATAATAAATACTGAAATAATGTTGACGTTTTAACGTATCACTCACAAACAACGTAGGTACTTTACTTGAAGGAAAATCAGTTTTACCCCAACTGTCGAGGCACACTTGACTGAAAAATCGAAAATGGCAGAAATTGCTTTCTAACCAAGCAGGGCGAGAGAAAACTCAACTCAAAAACTATTGGACTTTTACACCTATCGTTGCGTCTATTCGGGGATACACTGTATATCATATCTACATTAAATTTACCAAATCAGGATATCTAGAAGTATGATCACCATTGGCACACGCACACAAATTAATTCAGTATAAAAAGTTGAACTGTTTGCAGTATCTCGGCATAATTTTTAAGAAATTTAAAACAAATTAGGTATCCTCTTCTTGGTAATAGTTTAAAATATAGAGTGGAAAAAAAATAACACTAAACAATTCTTTTTTTGGTAAATATTATTTTCTAAATTTTACAGAAACTTATCACAGATAAGTAAAACATGTATCTTTTTAAACAATTACACAGCCACACAAAAAAAAATTCTGATCTGGGGTCTGACCATGTTTACTTCATATTTTTGGGGTCGCTGAATCCGAATCTGAGGTCTGTTTAACCTCATCATATCAGGATTTTGCCATAACCTCAATGAACCCATAATTTCAGCCATTAAACGCATATAACCCTAACAATGAAGTTGTAAAAACCCAAGCTCTTAAACCCCATAAGCCGTTTAACCAAAAATCTATCAACTCCAATAACCACGTACGTCAGACATTTAACTTGATATGTACGCATATCTGTCAGATCTCCAAAAATGCTCTAATTCTATGCACATCCATTCATAAGTCTTTGTATATCAATGAAAAATATCAGTGACAAATCTACGCATTTTGGTACGTGGTTCTAGAAAATATTTTCTTTCAAAGAATTCAAAGCTCAGGTTCTATTCAAAGCGATTAAATCTTGCGAGCGTTTGCATCCAGGGCACCTACACGTGGTGACGGTGGGCAACCTACCCACGGTGTACATCGGGTAACGACAATGTCGACGGGACAATGATTTGAAAAACTAACATTAGTTGAATAAACGTAAAAATATAGACTTTAGGGTGAAGATGTTTTTAGGACACAACAGTATATTTCGGGTGCTTGAGACAAAACAAAAATTGTGCGGGAAAAGGTGCAATGACCAGGTTATTAAAATAACGCACATATCAAGTTAAATATCTGACGTACGTAGATATTGGAGTTGATAGACTTTTGGTTGTGGGTTATGGGGTTATGGGGTTTAAGAGCTTGGGTTTTCAGATTACAACTACACTCATAGGGTTATATGCATTTAATAGCTGAAATTATGTTTTTTTTTGAGGTTATGACAAAATCTTGATGTGATGGGGTTAAATAGACGTCGGATTCGGATTCAGCGACCCCATAAACGTATAGTAAACATGATCACACCCCCAGATCAGGAATTTTTTTTGTATGGCTGTGTTATTTTCCCGGCTATTTGCCAAAACGCTGAAACTGGGATTATAAAAAAGATAATATGCACAATATGTTCAGTATAACTGACTCAATAATGTTGGATTTATTGAACAGAGTAGTTAAAATTAAAACTAACATTATTGAGTCAGTTATACTGAACATAATGTGCATATTATATTTTTTATAATCCAAGTTTCAGCGTTTTGGCACATAACTGGTGAAATAATTGTTTAAAAAGATATATGTTATTTATCTGTGATAAATTTTTGTAAAAGTTACAAAATAATAATTACAAAAAAAATTGTTTGGCGTTATTATTTTTTATTCCACTCTATATTTAGAAATAGTTCAAAAAGGTTACATTAATTTAAAAATTATATTTTTGCGTTCCCAACAAGACAAGTGCTAACCGAGCTCTTAATATTTTGTATTAAATATTAATTTATCCATTAAAGCATAATTTAGAAATAATCAGAAATTCTAGCCCTGATTACCCCTACCGACTAGGTACAGATCACACCCGAGAGGATAGTAACCAAACTCGAATTTGTCCAGTTGTATTATCAACCTGCCACCCTTGTGAATGATAACATTCTTCTTGCTGAAACATCATAATACAACGATATAAATTTCGTAGTCATTACACAAACATTTATTTTATGCTAATGGTCATTGAAATAAAAGGTAATCTAGCTACAAAAAATAGTGTGCCTCTTGAAAACTGTAGTAATGTTAGGCACATATGAATATTATGTAATCATGGTGATAGTTCGTATTTTCTTAAAAATATTTAATAAACGTTAAGTTTTTAGGTGCCTGAAATGTAACAATTTGGACACTTTTATGTAAATAATAAAAGAACGACCTATTTAATAACTTTTGTCTGTCTGTCCGAGGAAAGAAAGCCCGTGGAAAGAATGTGCTCTCTGCATTCCATTTGCCATACGTAAATGAAATAAATTAATTAGTGTATGGCAAATTTATGTTATCGTTTGCATCAACACCTACTCAATGGAAGATATACTATACTTATGATTTCGCAGAAAGCTGGCGAATTATCGGTAATGCACTCCATTGCCGCGTGGGCCTTCTTTCCCCGATTGGACAGTATATTAGCCTTTCGGTATCTTTAGATATACTACACGGTAATATTCGGGTTATAGTAACTTAATGTGCGAAAAAGTGAAATATATGAAAGGTAATGATATTATTTATAATAAATTTTATTTATAGATTAGTCTCATTTAAATCGTGCCAATGACTTAAGGAATATAATTACATTCTCAAAACTTTGGTAACATATTAGTCTAAATCAACAAATTTATGAATATTATTTTGTCTCATTATGAATGCAAAAATATTAAGTACTCATTAAGTTTAATAGTTTAAATTTAAATTTGTGTACGCGTTCACATTTAAATATGTATTTTTTTATATTGTCAGTTTACTTGTGTAATAGACATTATCTAAAATATGTAATAAAACCGCTGCCAATTACTTGGGGATCAGAACTTCCTCACCGTAGTAAAACTCGTCGTGTGGTGGAGTTTATAATAAAAGTAATTTTTGACGTTTCAAAAAAGACATACATTTTTCTTCTGGGGCTGCCTGTTCACCACAAGAAATGTTCCATACATTTTTCTTCTAGGGCTGCCTGTTTCGGAGAAATAGGCGTCGAAATATGTACCACTAAATACTACATAAAGCTGACATTCATTCTCCACTTAATTCGCCCAATTTTGGCTACCTGCTGGAAATTATCTCACTGTTTAATGTCGTTATAGATGACATTTGTAAGGTCCAGTCAAGAAAACACTTCGTTTAGTAAACTCGTTTCTACACCATATTGAGAAAGAGTACTGGGCGCATTTTTTTTTTTGTAATATCCCCAGGAGGCCTAGATCACTAAGCTATCTTACATTTGAGGTCAATAGTTCATTTATTTGACTTTTCACATGATCTGTCTCATTTTTCGAAGTTAACTGAGAACGGTCGGAAAACAGAAAAAGCATTTTCTGTTTCAGTATCTATTCCACTCTCACCGTCCTCATCCAATTCATATAGGTCCACAATATTCGAACAAGATAATTCTTGACAAAATTCACAAATTATTGAGCAAAGTAAATCAGTTTTCCGACAATTATAACCTGAATTGGTGCATTTATAAGAAACGAGTTTTAATAACTTCTGAGAGGTTGCTTCTTGTAGAGTGTGGATCGGTATTAACCCATTTTTAAATTTTTCCATCTCCAGTCTAAAGTTGATTTTTTATTTCCATACCATTGCTGAATTTGGGTGTATGAGCAAAAAGAATGCAAGTGAGGTGCATCTTTGGTTGGTCGTAATAATGCTTGAGGTTTGATAAGCTCTTGATAAGAAAACGAAGCATTGATATCTATGTTTATCTAATGAATTCACCATTATTCGCTCCATACAGGAGCATAAGGAATGCTTGCTTTCTCGATTGTCCTTAAAATTGTTAAAAGTGTTTAAGTGTTTATCGAGAAATATAATGTAGCAGATATTTGTGCTCCTATTACCTCGAAACAGGTAGACATACAACAAAAATGTATAGAACATTTTTATAGTGAATTTACCCATCTTTAACTTTAACTTAACTACATATTTTTGTGTTAGGTTGACACTAAGTGAGATATTTTCAAGTTTTTCAAAAATTTTTATTTTTTCGGACATTCTTTCAAGATGGAGGTAAAAGTTCAACTTCTCAGGGGGTGTATAATTAGTATGTAACTTCTGAAGCCAAATTAAATAGATTAGAATTAATTCCTGCTTGTTCGAAATTATTCCCGCATTCGCTAATTTAGATGAAATACCGCATGCATTAATCAGTCATTATAAAATAATTAACATTAAATAACATAATCATAAACCAAAATAAAACTACACTTATTTGACTCGGCTTGTGTGAATGAGCAAAGTGATATGAACATATAACTTTCTTTCACAATACAATCAATAGTAATATAACAACTGAGGATGACATGGCATGACATGGATATTCATCACATAATTTGTTATTACTCGTGCTTCACATTGGTTGTATTTCAGAGTGTAATGTGATGGCAACGAGTCGAAATTTTATGAAGAAGACAATCATTTTAAGCTGCAAATTAGTTCTTCAGTTTCAATAAGATATATGTATCCCATTTACATCAATAATGGCTTGACATCGTCTAGGTATACTGTCAATGAGATTATTGATGTAATCTTGAGAAATATTGAAACCAAATCCTAGAATGATCGCTCTCAAGTCTCTTTTGTATGTAGATGAGGTTAATGGTTACGTAAAGTTCTTCTGAACATATCCAATTTGTGTTAAATGAGATTGAGGTCTGGTAATCTCGGTGGAAGTGAAAATGCTGGAATTCCAAGTTTTTGTAATGTTTGGTAACGATTCTTGTACGATAAGAATAGGCATTATCATTATAGTAAAAAGCTCTCACCGTTTCGTTGGCATGAAATTGAGGAATAATGTTATTTATGATATTATCAACATGCATTTAAGTTGTCATCGTCCTCTCAGCAATAAACAAGTTAGATTGTCCATTGAAGCATATGCCTCCACACACCATGATTGAACCACCGCCAAAAGGATGCATTTCATGAACTTGATGACGATTTCTGGCCAACCTTTGCCTAGTCCTTATCCTAACTCTGCGATTATCTGAAAATTTACTCAGTCGAGTTTCATCCAGATTGCTATTCGTTTCGCCAATGTAGATGTTCACGCTCCCATTCCAATCCAACTGATTTATGATATACGGCCAAAGGAATTTTTCACAGACGTTTTCTAGAAACTATACCTCAACCCCTCAAACGCTTTCGAATCGTATCTGTGGATACATGTACTCCACTGACATTTCTAGCGTATGTACCATCTCTATTGATATTCACATAAATATAACGGTCTTGAACTGCATTGGTTTTTCTCTGACAACTACATCTAACCCTCTCAGATGCTAAACAATGTTTAGATACCGTGAAAGAAGTCGAGAAGTGACACTTTGAGACACACTGGTTTCTGAAGCGGCTTCGAGCTTCGACTTGATTTCTAAAAGCATGAATTAATCCAATGGCTGTATTCTTGGCTCAGAATTCATATTGGCCCCTCTCAAATTTGTCTAGAATTTCTATGTTCTTTCTCGGTTGGAATTCACATTTGACGGTAGGGAGCTGGAATAATCGTGTACCGGTATTTTTCCTAGTTTCTGTTCAGAGAAGACAGACTGGGCTAGATGGGTATCTGCAAAAAAATCGATAACCATGATTGGTGAATCTTCTGTTTTGAATATCTAAACACCCATCTTATTTTGTTTCTTCTGGCCACTTTGACACTGAATTTATTTCAATAGGTGTACTTTTATACCAGCCGACATTGTGATTTGTATTTTAGTTGGAGTTTGAGTTAAGAATATCATTTTGTCGAATAAACTGTCAATTCAATTATCAAGATCTGCATCACTCATTATATTCAATCCGCCCTGTTGGATGCAAATGAGTTTTCAGTATTAAAAAAATGTAGTTTTGTGTTTGTATCTTCGTTTCCGTGCAAGTCGAATTCTTTAGTTGCTATAAAATAAAATTTCTCCTGAAAACCCTTTTCTTTCCAAAATAAGAGCAACAGAACTTTTTTTCTTTTGTCTGCGTCACCTTAGACTTCCTTGTGCTTTGCGTGTCTGGAATCATGAGTAAGTTTAAATATATTTTGAGCAGTAGAAAATATTCGATCAAATTTTAATTTCATTGGTTGCTTTTTAGAAAAAAGTGTAACTTCACTGGTTGTTTGACACGTGCGTTAAATTCTTAACATTGTGCATTGTGCATAATAGTGCAGACAAGATACAAGTTTGGGTGTCAAGTCAAACTTTTGTTTCGTCTCTGAATATAAAAATCCTTTAAACTGACTGAAAACATGACACTCTTTTCTATCAATTTAAAGCAGTCGATTTTATAAAGCAATGTGAATTAGAAGATATCTGCAATTCTGTAGTCTAACGAGGTATCCAGCAAAATAAAATTTCTAGCAAAATCAGAAGTAATAATTTCTTTCAATTTAATTTAATATTAAACTGACGATTTTCAAATTACCCATACGTTTTGAAGAAAAATTGTTAACACGTATATTTTCAGTTAATCTGATTGCCTAAATAAAATAATCAATTCCGTAATGCGATGTAATTCATATGACATTGACATAACATTTTAAAATCCTTTAGTGCTACTTACGTGTATGTCATAGAATGAAATAAACAACATAATATATAATAAGTGCAAAGAAAATTACCTATAAATTCCATTGAATGCACAAAAATAGGTATACTAGAAATTGCATGAGGTAATTTAGTACCAATCATTTACTATGTATGTCGAAAACATCTAATTAATAGGTAAACCAAAGAGGTAACTTAAATATACCACAGATTGAGTACCTTAAAGGTTAATTTACACAATCGTCAACATTGTTTTGTTGAACTATTTCCAGAAAATAGTAAAGGGTGCCGCATTTATTATTGACCCATTTTAAAATATTACGTAGTGCTTAATACTTAACATACAGTCATAAGAAAGACATATTATTGAAGCACATATGATGCAGTTCTTTAACGTATCTGGCTATACCAATATCACCGCACTATCTTGCGGTAGGTCATGCTTAATTTGTTTGATGAAAGCGCAATTCGATTGTTGCACTAAGTCAAAATTTTAGTAGAATTTGTATTAAACAATAGCACTTCGTCCTAAAAAATCATTAGAAATATGTAAAAGTTGAAAATAAAATCTTATAATATTACAATATGAATTAATAAAATACATGCATTTCAAACGCCGATGACATCGCATCAACAGTATGCAGAGAACAACGAAAAACGGCTGAGAAGCTAGAAACTCGTTGCCAGTGTTAAAGGAAGAAGAAATAATGATTCGCTGAAAATCATACAAATGAATAACTCAAAATTTACCAATATGTGAAAGTGATGACAGAAAATATGGATAGTGTTGCTAGATTCAGTTGATTTTAAAAATGATATATGCTCATATTATTTTGAAAGTTGACAGAACTTACAAGCAGAAAAATCCAATGGTCCTTTTACTCCAGAGAAATAAAACTTCCTCTGCGGAATGAGGCCGAACAAGCTGAATTTTTCCAGAGACCTTCGTTTTGATGTTCTAATGAAGCACAAAAAAATCTCATATGCCTACCCTTGTGCGTCTTAAGATATCGAAGGTCAAAGGTCATGAAAATCGGTTTTTTCGCGAAAATCTCGCTTCCGGTGCATCTGACGTCATAAGAACTTGTAACAAAACTTACGTAAAATAGTATTCTCTATAAAATTGTTTATATACATTTTTTTTCGTACGACCAGCCGTTTTCGAGATATAGCATGATAAAGCGGGAGCGCGCATTCGTAATAGGTAATACTGTATTATACTGCAGAGCTATAAATATAAAAGCACTTTTCTTAATCTGTTAGACTGGAAAATTAAATTCCCATTATTAAAGCCGTTAAAAATTTGTTTATTTATAAAAAAAATATATAATAAATAATTAATAACAAAAAATACATTCTTTTCCACACCACGCCTTATGTTTCCTTGCCTTCCTCCTCGTCTTCGTCGGGTTCCACCAGCACCTCGATCAACACAATATCTTCGTCAGACGCTTCCTCTATATCTGTGGGCTCTATGTCTGTTGGCAAAACCTCTTCAGGCTCAAGGTCACTGAAGTCTTCGATGTTTTGCAACTCTGTTGACGGGTTCAGGCATGCCTGTCCGTGACACTGACCACAAACTTTGGAGCATGGCAGCCCGACTTTTCTACACCCGCACTGCGCACCACACCCCCTTTTTACAATTACAGAATATTGTATTTAATAGTTCGTCTGGAGCAGGTGGCAGTAGTGTTGTTTTCGGCTGTAATATGTCGTTTTTTAAATCCCAACCCCATTCTTCGGGTTGTAGATTTTTCCCTAGCCAAATCTGTACTTGGTAGTAGACCCGATAAATATGCTGTCGAGCTGCTTCACTGGTAGGTGGAAGGGATGACAATTTAACAGGCCTATTAAGTCGTGTAGCCTTAATGAATTGGGTGTATCTAAATTTGTCAAGGTTCACTTCATCTTTTGGAGCACCATGCATAGCTAACAGAAAACGCTTTCCGTTCTGAAATACTGTATCTGGCGGGCAGTTTTCTGCTTGAAATATTTGAGCCGAGTGAGTCAAATCGGGATGTTTCTCAAACGGCTGGTCGTACGAAAAAAAATGTATATGAACAATTTTGTAGAGAATACTATTTTACGTAAGTTTTGTTATGAGTTCTTACGACGTCAGATGCACTGGAAGCGAGATTTTCGCGAAAAACCGATTTTCGTGACCTTTGACCTTCGATATCTCAAGACGCACAAGGGTAGGCATATGAGATTTTTTTGTGCTTCATTGGAACATCAAAACGAAGGTCTCTGCAAAAATTCAGCTTGTTCGGCCTCATTCCGCAGATGGCCTTTATTTTTACCTTATTTTCCTGGAGTATTTAGCACAAACGCACAGAGGAAAGATGCTTTTTTTTATACAGGAAATTTTTATTTTGAAATTTTGAAAAAAGTGTTATAAATACAAAGAAAAATTAATTATTAAAAGAAAATCATTAAATACTATCAATATGCAATACATATTTATAAAATAGAAATATAAACTAAATGTATTTTTCTTTTATAAATTTCAACTACTTTCAGATTGCAGATGTAACATTCCCCACAGTCACATTTAAAATAATATCTTGATATTTTTGAGACGATTTATAAGCAGATTACTCAATACAATAAATGAACAAAATCAGATGATCTGCTCTAACACAAATGAAGGGCATTCTTATGCTATTACTACTCAGATCGTCTTTTAGCAACACTAATGAACATATCACTAGTTAAATATCTACCATAGACTTGTCTATGACGTCCACTTAACTTTTGACAGATGAGAGATGAGATTAGTTTGTTTATTGTCAACTTGTTCCTCTTCTTCTGGTCCTCATATCACTTCATATCGAAGTCCCGACATGATGTCACTACCGTCTTCGCGGCACATTCAAATAGCCAAAGTTTAATAATTCTTTTAAATATATTGCGCTTAGAATTTTTCTACCAATTTAAATTATATAACTAAATTGATGCCTCCACTATCATATTTTACTATTTAAAAAAATACATCAACAACCGAATTAAACAGTATAAAATTTATCTACAGCGGCTTCACCTTGTTTTTTGTTACATTATTACAAAAACATTATTGTCATCAAGGTGTTTATAAAATTCGAAAAAAGTAGTTAACAATGGTTCACTGGTTTGTGCAAATCCTATTTTACGTTAATGCATAGTTCAGAGACACTTTCGCCTTCAATTGTGTCTAGGTGTGGAAGAATTCCATTAAGAAACATGATTTTGAAGTGGTACCAGTATTTTCAAAATAACGGTACCGTTAAATCGAATCCCAGAATTCAGAGATGAACAGTTTGAATTCCCGAAATTATTGAATGAGTGCGCTTAGGTATACAAAGAAATTCAAAGCGGTCTGCAATCAAACACGTAGTTATCCAACCGCAGTCTCAGACGAATTCTACATAAAGATCTTGGAATGCATCCTTACAAAATTCAAATTATGGAAAAGCTTTTGCTAGCAGATTAGAAATTAGTAGGTACTCAATTTTGCAACATGGTTGATGAAAATGCCGATATCATAAACAATCACATTATGTCTGATGAAGCACAATTTTATTTATCAGGAAACGTTAACAAGCAAAACTGTAGATATTGGGTCTCCGACCAACCCCAACAAATTTTGAAAAATCACATTACTAAAAAAAAGGTTTCAGTTTGGTGCAGTGCACCTTTTGAAATTCTCAGCCCCTACTTTTTTTGAAGATCAACAAACTATATCTGTAAATTCAGATTGGTATGTTAATATGCTTCCAAACTTTTTACCTCGTGAATTGCAAAGACTAAGAACAGATAATCATCCAGATCTATGATTTCAACAGAGCGAGACGACTGCTGCTACTATGAATTTGTTAAAACAAAATGTTTTCTGGATGCGTTTTTTCCCGATGTGGCTTGCAAGACAAATGTTTCCTGGGCGCACTATTTCCCGACGCGGCAATATCAATACTGCCTTAAGGTCGCCGATTTCTTTTATGGGGATGCTTGAAGTTTAGAGTGTATTATATTAATCGCCCCCACACCCTACAAGGACTGAAACAAAATTACGTGGGAAATTCGACTGATAAACCGAGAATTATTGAATGAAGTAATGATGAATTTTCATGAGCGACTAGCAGCATATATTACGAAGAGAACTCGAGGCACACACTCACCTAACGTTATTTTTAAAAATTAATTAAGTAAAAAATGCATTATTTTTCCAATAAATTTACATATTACTTTGTTTATTTGTTTTAATTAACAAGCATGTAATTGTGCTGTGAAATGTGTCTGTAAAAATGCTGTACCCTTTAATAGGCAAAATCACTATTTTTATTTCTAAGTTTTAAGCGCCATTTTCTATTTATAACTTTGCGAAAGTGTCAAAAAATGTAAAAAAAAATTAGATGTTGGATTAGATGGAAGAGAGTTAAAATCAATTTATACATAATAATAGTAAATTAATTCACATATGTATATATATATATATATATATATATATATATATATATATATATATATATATATATATATATATATATATATATATATATATATATATATATATATATATATATATATATATATATATATATAAAAAACAAATATTTTTAATTTTTAAGCGCGGATTGAAGTCATGTGACAGGTAATAAAAGAAAAACTGTTTTTTCTGTTCAAGCTTTCGAAACTTTTATTGTTTCTTCATCAGGAACTCTACAATAAATTATGATTAATTAAACTAAGTTATGGAAAAAAGTGAAAAGTACTTACGAAAGTGAGGTTAAAGTTAAAGTTGTATTCATTGAAAACTACAAAAATTTCTTGACAAATTGTAGAAAAAAACACTAATAATTAATTGTTGGTAATTTACTACCACTACTATGTAAAATTAACAACATTATGAATGGATGACTAAGGATCCATATTAATTTAAATTCTTAGAATTATAATAGACATGTGTATTTTTATGAAGTAAAAAAACAAAAAGAATTTAGATATAAAAACTTGTTAGAGTGAAACCAAAAGAACAATGACAGCAGTAGATACCAACAGCTCGATGTCTTATATTTAGGGACATGATTATTAATCCATACTATATAGGGTGTTCTCATCATTGTGGACATTGTGGTTGAATTGTAGTAAGTAAGTATAAATTATGCTCAAGTTATCAATATCCTTTCTGGCATTAATGGTATTTGGTTCTTTGAAAATGTGACACATTTCCAAAAAACTCCGTTTGTGATAGTTCATTTCAAAATCTAATATTTGAACGTTATTATAATTGACATTGTGATTATGTAATAATGCATGATTGGCTAAAGTGCAAGACTGTTTGTTAAGTCTGATGTCACTTTTGTGGGAAGTTATACGGTCTTTAACTTGGCCAAACTAGAAGGAAATGACTGCAATCCCCGCTTAAAAATTAAAAATATTTGTTTTTAACATAGACAGTCATCTAATTTCCCTCTCTGAATATATATATATATATATATATATATATATATATATATATATATATATATATATATATATATATATATATATATATATATATATATATATATATATATATATATATATATATATATATATATATATATATATATATATATATATATATATATATATATATATATATATATATATATATATATATATATATATATATATATATATATATATATATTATCACATTTAGCAATGTTATTAATTAATTTAAAAAGTTTAATAAATATAGTAGCATGCATACATTTAAAAATGAACAATTTCAGAAAACAATTTTAATTTAGTTGTTAACATATGTGTAGAATAATTAAGTATTCATTGTTCATATAAAAAGGTAGTTAGTTGTAAGGTATTTGCAAAGCCAAATTGGCCATAAAAATTAATGAAAAACAAATAAAAAACAAGAAAAAGGTGTCAAGTCGAAGTCCTGGATCTCCACTGGCAGAGCTGACGAGAGACCTATTGTGTATTTCCTGACATCGAAAAGGTGTCACCAATGTAGTCCCATATAAAAATTTCACTTCAATTAACTCAGTAGTATTAAAAGTTGCATAATTTCAGGGGAAAGATTTCACCTATAAAAGAGACAATTGTTATAGTATAAACTTTTAAAAGGGGATATTTATGAAAATCTAGTGTAGAGTCAATGTAATTGAACTTTATACAAAAGTTAAATAAGCAACAATCAATAAACAGGGGAAAATATTGTAAATTATCTTAAAACTTTCATAACGAAACATAAAAAGTGCATGGTCTGTAAAAGTGAATATAAACTGAAATAAAACTTACCAAACAGGGGTGCAGTAATGTGTTTAGATCAATGCCATAATAATTTTTCCAATATTGGGGTTGAAACATAAACATTTCTTGATTTTTGTATGTGTGACAGCATAGTTGAACTATATTTTCATAAAAAACTAAACAGGAAATCCATTGATGTGCAAAGATATGCCATGAGGACAAAGGAGAAACTCAGTGCTTCGTATGTGAGTGGGGGTAGTTCAAGACACAGTGAAAGTGTGGTAAAAGGGGTGAAACCAATTTCGACAGCCTACAAAATGTACAAACAAAAATATTAGTTTTTGAGTAAAGATATGTTAACCTAGATATAAAAAGATTTGTTATCAGTAGTTATTTAGTTCTAGTTATATAAAAAGGAGTTTGTTTAAAATGATAGGGCACTCGTTAAGAAAAAGTTTTAAAATGAGATGTGAAAGATAAAAATTTTTATACTGAACGTAACACATGCAAATTTACAGAAAATTCTGAGGAAAGTATCAAGAAAAGAATATTGTTTTAAAAAGGAATCAAAAAGGTAGTATAAAAGTTTTTATTTTCAAAATTAAAAATATTTGACATAAAAAAATAATTTGTAACAACTAGTCAATTTTGAAATTTGGTGATTTTACTATATACAAAATTAAAGTAAGCAGAGAAAACAATGGATAGTGGGTTGTTATTGATAAAAAAAGAAGAGAGTTTTTGAAAATTGGAAAAGAATCGGAAAAATTAAAGAGAAGAGAGACGAATAAAATAAAGGTTAGGAGTAAAATATGGTAAATAGAAGCTTGTAAATTAAGATTCAAGCCAGAGAATTAAATAAAAGAAACAGTAAAAAAAGTTTGTAAGTACTTACCAGTTATAAAAAAATCCAGCTACACAAAACACAAAATTAAAGTAAATAACTATACAAGCATATCAGGAAATTGGAGCGGCCATATCCAAACATTAAACAGCTGAGAAGAAACGACAGGTCGGCCAACCGCAAGGATAAAAATATAAGGTAAAATCTCGAGATTTTAAAATTTGGTGGGCTAATTTAAGTTAAGATTTGTAAATACATTTGTTAAAATTTTTAAAAAAATATTTTATTAAAAACAAACTCCTAAATTGTTTTCTGAAAGTGTTTAGTTTTTTTTTTATGTGTACTGATTTTGTGAATTTAAATTTTGAAAATATACTAACTAGAAAGAACAAAATTGAACCTGCATCCTGAGAGAGAGTAAAAGAAAATAAAAGTAAGTAAAAACTTGTAAATTAAAATATGAGCTAGTCTGGGTACACAAGGGCATAAATATAAAATAAATACAAATTTAAAATAAAGGCGCCAAGTTTCATAGATTTTAATAAAACACAAAATTTTCAATTCTATAACTATTTAATAAAAACAATCCAAAATTTTTACAAAATATATAAATAAATAAAAATACAATAAACTTTATTATCACAATAATATATATATATATATATATATATATATATATATATATAAACAAATGACTAAAAATACTAAAATTATTTAAAATTAAATATAGTAAAACAGAAATACTGGCTCGGTGGAGTAGTCGGCTGGAGTGCGCGATGGAAAGTGTAACTATATAATCTCTCCATTATAGCTGCGGATTTGAATTCCGCCATCGGTACTGGTAATGTCGGTGAGAACGGTTATGTATCCGCGTTTGTTCAGTGTCACCCTCGCCAGTACTTTGGATTCGGAATTTGTCTAGTTTCTGTGGTGTTAATTTATTTATTATTTAAGAAATACTGATCATACAAATCAAAGTGGTTGTCAATAAGAAATTCTTGAAATCCAAGTATTCCTTTTCAGGTATTTTTTTTATGGATAATTTAAATTTATTAAAATCTAGGGATTTTGTTTTATCGGGTAATTTGTTATATAAATTAATACAATGATAGCTAGTACCACCTCTCGTTCTTGTAAGTCGAAGAAAATTTTGCTGAGAACTGTGGTGTCGTGAGCTAATAATATAAACATGAGTTGTTATTAAAATTAATAAAATCATTTATATAAATGATAAATAGAATGGGGCCGAGACCGACCCCTGTGGTACGTCTTTTATAGTTTTTTTGCTGTGATTCGTTGCTGTTATAAGAGACATATTTATAAGGGATATATATACTACTTCGTTGAAATCATATTTTCTTAATGTTTTCAAGAGTATAGCATATAATAGACAATCAAACGCTTTTGTTAAGTCATACAAATTTCTATTGATTGTATTACTTAGTTTAAAATTCTGAAGTACGACAAATTACTGATTGATTATTGCATTGGTGATAACTTAATTCTGAAGCCAAATTGGCTTGAATGAAATTGTTTATTTTTCTCGAAGTGTATTGAAATTTCCTTTTTTTGAAACCGCTTCAAAATTTTTTGCCAATATAGGAACTAAAAAAAAGGTCTATAATTAGACGCATCATCTAAAACCATTTTTATAAATAGGTATGCACTTGGATAATTTACAAAATTTAAAATATCTCATGTGGCCAGCACATAACTTCCTTATACCAGTATATATCATCCTGATCTAAAAAAGTCATTCTATTTAATTCTTCACTTACTTCAATTAAATTTTAATTGTGTACCTTAAAATGTTTCATTAAAATTTTTAAATAATTAATTATCAGCGTCATTCGATACTGTCGATAATAATTCATGTCATATATTTTAATAATTTCTTCTTATTAACATTGACATTTTTGTAACTAAATTAGACCTCTCAAATGACAAACTCTTAAATTTATCCTAACTCCATTTTATGAGGCCAAATGTGTAAAATATTTCAGCATCAGCTTTATTTAAGTACTTGGAAAATATGTTTTATTCGCTTGATATAGTAGACATGATTTACAATCTTTCATCAAGAATGTATTTTTTATAAAGTCAAATACAAAAAAGTTTCAGCTGGCCAATTTTGCTCATCACCAAATTTTTCATTGTCTTTGACCTTTAGAACATGTGTACGAAATTTTAAAGCTTTATCTCAAAAGCTGTGGCTGCTATCGCGATACTACAGATACACGGATAGATTTCTTTTCATAAAGTTATATTTTTTCGTTATAATTCGTTGAGATTCATCCAGAATGCAATAAAAAATTTTAATTTTTTTCCCGAAATTGTACCTTTTTTTTCTTTCATTCATTATGTCTCGTCTTGTGATACCACATTCACCAAATTTAATGTGTCACCTAAAATGTTGTTGACAATCTTAATTTGGGAAGTCTCCCATTAGCATTTTTGAGTTATGGCGGATACACACATACACACACACACGCACCGACAGATTTCATTCGGAAAATAGTCAGAATGGATTCAGAAGGGTTCAAAACGTATAAATCAATCAAAATCTCGAGGTCGAAAAAAATCACAATTACTATACTTCCTTATATTAGGTATAAGAAAGTGAAAATGACGCCTGATGAATTAATATTAAGGTTACAAATAGTTAAGTTTATTCCGGGATTCACTCATGCATGAAAAATGTTAATGTAAAATAGAGACGACGCGCGACGTTTTACAAATAGTGCAAATATTAAATTCGTAGAGGAAATTCATTGCAAGTTTATGAAGAATTAGTTACTGACAAAGGTATTTTACTAGCATTTAAAACCTAGTGCCTAATATATCTTTTGACATTTTATTACCCAATTTTCATCTGTGATGTAGCTAGCCTTTCTGGTTTGTTCTCGAAATAACGTTAGCTTTTATAAATTATTTTGTAATAACTGTCTAAGTTTCTATGTCATATCGTTAGAATACAGGGTAATGTTAACTACATTGTTGTAAATTTCACTGATAAAACGAGCTGAGAGCATAAATATTTATGGGCGCAATTAGGTGCGTTAAAATTTGATTCTATTCTGCCCTCTTTGTAGCGAACATATTTCATGCCACTTTTTTCGTTTAACCTTTTTGCGAGGTTTACATTTTCAAATTAGTTCCATATATTAAATATGGTAATAGGAAATATATGTTATATTTTCTGTTAAAATTAATGGGTGCCAGTTTGCTCTCAATGCTTCAGATATACGGGTGTTAAAATTTAAGCTTGTACAATATCTCACAAATTAAATAAAAATAATTGAATTTATGTACAAATCTACAATGCTTACCTTGTATTTCTCATAAATTCTTAACATGTTATGGTAGAAAAATGTCAGATGTAAATTTCCATTTTAAATTTAACGTTTAGGGTCCGGCAGTATCTGAATGAAATTTGTCTTCTACAATTACAGTTCTTCGTCAATTTTTATTGCAAAACAAGTAATCTAATTTTACTATTTGCTTTTTTATATCTCGGTGGATTACAAAATTAAAATTTATTTTGAAGGGTTATACGAGAAAAAATATACATTGTCAAAATTAGAATAGACGAGTATATGAAAATCTATGAATAGGACTCCCGGAAACAGTGACGTAAATTAAATGGCAGATCCTAATTAAGAAAATTAAGTTGATTTAATTTAGCATGCACTTATTATTTATTATATCCGAAGTTAGACTACAGAAATTTAGGAGATAGATTTCATTTTTCAGTGGAGTTTTTGGGAAAACTATTTTGGTGGGTATACATTTATAAATTTAAAATGTTACTTATATTTTTTATCACATTATTGGAGGTTTTATATGTCCCACAACAAGAAGTAAAAAACATATTATGTATATACATAATATTTGCTTGTGTATGTATGTATGGACAATATATGGAGAAAGGCTTAACCGATTTAAAAAATTCTTTCCCTAAATCAATTTACACCGTTTTGGAGAGCTGGATTGGATACTGAGGTTTCTATATTATTAGATATTAATAAAAAATAAGATAAAAGCAGGAATCGCCAAGCATAGGATGGTATATAGCTTTATTGTCAGTTAAAAGTGAAACATTTTTTTGAGGAAATACCCAAATAGCATTTTAAGGATTATTCTCGCATACGTTTCTAAGAAAGTGTGCCTGTTACCATGTCTAAAATGGGACTGTTTCCGATATGTTGCGATAAATTTTCGATACATACATCATTTTCTATGGTTATACAGTACATGTTTCTATTGTCTCCTTTAAAGGGTTCGAAAATAAAGGGAAACATGTTTCAAATTTGTAGCTTGTACACAGTTTCGAAAATGTATTGATACTTTATTGTGTTTTGCATTGATTAATGTTTTTACAACTAACATTGTTGGAAACGAAATGTGTTCAGCCGGTTTCGGAAAGTTTTATAATCTTTGATATCTAATAAGAATGTTTCAATATGAGTATTTTTATTACCTTTCAATATGGAAACAGTTTATTAAGGTATAAGATAATATTGGAATAGCGTGAAAACTACAATGTAATTTTTAGTAGATGTCTGACCTGAAAAAACGTATGCGATGAAAATTTTATCGATTAATTTATGGAGATACTTCGATATTTTAAATGCGCCTTACAAATATAAACGTTTTTAATTCAATCTTTTCATTAAAAATATTTTTTTTTCATAATTATTTTTATGATAATGATTAGTAACGAAATCCGAACAGCAAGTTATGTTTCTCTTTCATAATTTGTATCAATATTAAGCCTTTACCTAACCAACGTTTCTTTTTAAAAATATCTGATGCGGCCAGCACATAACTTTTTTATACCAGTATATATCATCCTGATCTAAAAAATCATTCTATTTAATTCTTCACTTATCTCAATTAAATTTTAATAGCGTACCTTGAAATGTTTCATTAAAATTTCTAAATAATTAATTTATCAGCGTCATTTGATACTGTCAATAATAAATCTAAATTGGGTTGGAACCAAAACACTTTAATTTTTGTGAAAACAGCTTCGGTGTTAGTCATTTAAATTAATGTTACTTTTAAGTTATAAAGTATAATAATTGGGTAATTATGAGAAATAAATAACACAGCCTCACAAAAAAAAAAATTTCTGACCTAGCAATGAGACGAGTATATCCCTTATGTATTTTTGATCGCTGATTCCGAATCCGGGGTCAAAAAAAGTCGTACACCCCCAAAAAAAATTTTAAAGCCAAAAAAACACCCCCTGAATCGTTTTGTTTAATATTTTTGGGAAAAATTGAATGTATTAGTTTTGGGGTATTACGTGAATTCTACGTCAGTTTATTGCAAACCTAACGAAACTTAAACATTTTTAAATGTTTTTCAGTCATTGTCGTTATCAATTGGTTTGGTTGCAGATGAGGGTGGTTCTCACCCTATATAGGGGTGCGTTTCATACCAATAGGGTGAACGCTGTAATTTACCTTTATTTTTATCGTAATACATTCAATTTTTCCCGAAAATATTAAACAAAACGATTGATTAAAATGATAACATCATTTTCAGAGCGTTATCTCTGTTTTTTGGCTCTAAAATTGTTTTTTGGGGGTGTACGACTTTTTTTGACCCCGGATTCGGAATCAGCGATCAAAAATACATAAGGATATACTCGTCTCGTTGCTAGGTCAGAAAACTTTTTTTTTGTGGGGCTGTGTAATTCATGTCATATATTTTAATAACTTCTTCTTATTGACATTGACATTTTTGTAACTAAGTTAGACATTTCAAATGTCAAACTGTTAAATTCCTAACACCATTTTATGATGTCAAATGTATAAAAAATTTAAGTTTACGTCAGATTTATTTAAGTAATTGGAAATTATATTTTATTGACTTGATATACTGAACATGATTTATAATCTTTCATCAAGAATATATTTTTTTGTAAAGGCAAATACAAAAAAGTTTGGGTCCCGTGGACCACCTTTCAGCTGGCCAATTTTGCTCATTATATATATATATATATATATATATATATATATATATATATATATATATATATATATATATATATATATATATATATATATATATATATATATATATATATATATATATATATATATATATATATATATATATATATATATATATATATATATATATATATATATATATATATATATATATATATATATAAAGTATGGAAAGTTACTGCCGGGATGAGATATAACAGGAAGAAAACGATCATGGGTAATGCTCGCAAAAAATGATAAATCCGACTACACGAGTTTCTGAGTCATTACTCGTTATCAAGACGGCTATAAGTTGTAAGGAGTTGTAAACACGGGGTCTCTTAATTGCAAATAAGCGACTGGTTTCCTGTCAGTGGTTTCCTTTGTGTTGTTGAACCTAAGTTGTGCCTATCCTTACAACTTATAATAGCCGTCTTGATAACGAGTAGTGACTTAGAAACACGTGTAGGCGGATTCATCTTTTTTTGCGGGTATTACCCATGATCCTTTTCTTCCTGTTATATCTCATCCCGCAGTAACTTTCTATACTTTGTTGCTTTAAACCTTAGGTAGGGAATACCACACAGGTGCCTACAGTTGTCTCCGTGGCAGTATTATCTGTTGTCCTGTAAACACGTGGTCTTTCATTTGCAGCTACAAATGAGCTACTGGCTTCCTGTCAGTGGTTTCCTTCGTGTTGTTGATCCTAATTTGTCCAAAGCATTTTATTTATTTCTATTTTTGGAGGAGGAGCAGTGACAAAACAACGTTCGCGTCTTTATGCCCCAAATAATGGCATTTCTTTTTCTAAGGTTTTAAGATTACCTATAGAGAGTATACAATTTCCTTTAGTGTTTTCTAAGCAACTCTTTATCATAGGGAGCTACGGCTATCAAAACCATGCTAGGTCATAAGTCCATCAGTGCTTGTAAACCACTGGCATCTCTAACCTGTACATTTCACCGAACTTCAACTTTGTCGTAGAGCAGGGATCTTTTACGTGCTCACATGCCAGATACATGATACCGACAGATTTGTTTCCGGCCAGTTTGCACCCTGGGGGTTTCAATGGAAGGACGCTCCACTGTCTCTTGTACTACTAAACAGATTTTTTTAGTATTAATAACAAGAAAAATAATCTGCTCGCAACTAGTGTAACTACAATTTTTTCTCATCCACCTAAAGATTATAATAAAAAGTTAGGAAAGAAAGAATCAGTAATATTAGATTTTATTCTCATTAGGTCATTACAAACAAATATTTTCCTTAAAATTAGCTATAACACGACTTGGTAAAAGACGAATTTACTTATTGAGGCAATTAATTATGATGTAAAACTGACTGGAAAAATAAACTTCCTATAGAAATTTACCAGTTGGTCTTACTTTATATTTAAATGTACGTATATAATACCAATAAATCTACCTCATACACTATTTTGCTTAAAAGTAGATTAAACTATAGCAGCAAGAGAAAAACAATTAGGAAATCTACCACAGATTATCTTTAACGTAAATTGGTAAATTTCTATGGGAAGTGTATTTTTTCCAATAAATTTGATGTCATAATTATTTACTTCAATACGTAAATTCGTCTTTTAGCAAGTCGAGTTATAGCTAATTTTATGGAAACCATTTGCTGAGACTGGCCTAATAAGAGTAAAATACAATATTAGCGATTTATTTATCCCTAACTTTTTTTATTATTATCTTCTAGGTAATAAGGAAAAACTTGTGGTTACATTGTTTGCGTGTAGGTGCTCTATCACTGGCACCTCCGCCATAACTTGAAATTCAGAAACGTTTAGAACAAAAAATTTGATATACTTAGCTCATGACAGTTATAACTAGAGACCACATCTCAAGTAGCAATTTCTCGAATATTAGGAACAGAATAGAATACTAGCTTCGTGTGAGAGGGTCTCCCACAGAAACCTAATACTCTCTTATATATCTAATATTAGCAAAATGACTACCTGAGATGCGGTCTCTATAACAATCATAAATGTAGCACTCAATTACGATTAATTATATATTGAATGGTGTTAATTAAATTTACTATTGAAAGAAACTTGCAAAAACATTATTTTTACAACCGTTTTATAATCAATTTTTATTATGTGACAAATGTTATAAGGAATTCTTGTTTTCATAATTCGAATTATTAAATATTAATTACTAAATAAACTACTTTTAATTAACTTGAAAAACAACTACAACAAACAAAAATTGGAGTAAGCTCATAATGTGTACTATTTTATCTAATGGTATATAAATTACAAATTTTCATATTCGGTGGATTTGGTACTTCTAAAAGTAAAATTTTATTTGAGGTATTCACTTCCTTGTGAGGATTTTCAGGCAGCTTTAAAGACGAATAGCGAAAAATATGCATTTAATTTGGTACATCTAATGCATTATTCAGATTAGTAGATAACGTCACATAATGGAAATTTATTATATCTTAAATTTTTCTTTTTCTTTCTTGGAACTTTTGACCACATGAATAATAAATACTTCGCTATCTAAAAAACACAAAATATAAGTCAGGGGTGTTTTTTGACAATTAATATGAGACACAAAAATAATAGTGTATTTCCCTAACGTTTCAGAAAACAAATCTGTTTCCTCTTTCAAAGTTATTTATCTGTTTTTTGAATGTCTATCGTGAAACTTGAGACATATAATATCTATGAATATTACATAAACAAATAATATTATTAGTTGTTTATGTAATATCCATAGATACTTACATAGAACTGTTGATACTTAAAAATTATACAATATTAATTTTGTTTAATTCTTCTTTTAACAAAAAATATATTATGGTAGTAAGTTCCAAGAAAAAGAAAAATTGAGAGATGCCGTAAATAACGTCAGACAATATTTATTATAATCTGGTCGTAAAAATCCTTCCAACAGTAAAATGAACACCTTATAATCTGTATGTATAATTAGGCATAATTGAGTGCCACGTTTTTTGTTATTGTAGATGAGCGAAGCACTTCAAATAATTTGACTACCATTTTAATTTTTTTTACTTCTGGCGGAGGAGCCAGTGATGAAAAAGCAACGCTCATGTTATTTATGCGTCAACTAATTAATTAATATATTCATTTTGTGTATGTTATAGCACACTCTTGACTAATTAACTTTTACTAAAACCTCAATATTATATATTAGAAAATATTCAATCCCTTTTACTGTTAATAATAAAAAAAATACTCTACCCGCGACCAGGGTAACCACTCAACCTGAAAGGTGTTAATAAAATGTTAAAGATGAATCAATCGCTAATATTATTTCACTCTTATTAGGTTATATGTAACTGCGTTTTGAAGGTGCGTACATTTAAAAATCAAGATAAACGTAAACTTTAATGAATGTCCGTAATTTCTCCTAAATTTTGATTAATTACTCTTAAGCAATGGAAACAAATCAATGTTAAAACCCCTATTTTATAAAGAAAAATAGTACTATGAAATTGAATATTATCACAAAGTTTCGTTACATTTGGTCAAGGTTTAGTAATTACAAATCATTTACCAGAATAGTAGAAGATATTTATAAATAAACATTGTAAGTCAAGTAACATTTTAATTATTTTGTCTACGACTATTTAATAATGTATCTATTATTATTGTATTTCCTCAAGAATATTGCTATCCATTTTTCACTGTTGATAGTCAAAGCCCAGAATTGCTATTTGCTTTGAAACGTCAAGGTTTCTGCAGCGTCTTTATCGCGATATTTTGCTAAAAATAGTTAATATTTAATAGTTGCTCATAAAATATAATATCGCATGTAATGGCTATTATTTACCTTCGTAAATAATAGCTATCATTACATGCCCGTTGCATAATATACTATTATTTCATTATTCTTTGCATTATTAACACCGCTTAATATTTATTTCTAACTTTATCAAACGTGATAATAATTGGAAACTAATATCGGATTCTATTTCTGTTACCATTCACTTATATTATCAATAGTGAACTCGTGTCGTACATTCAACCCTCCTAAATAATAGTAATTACTACATGGTCGTAGAATAATATATTATTATTTCGTTACTTTTTGCATAATTAACTCTATTTAATATTTATTTCTAACTTTATCAACCATGATGATGATTGAAAACCACTGCCACATTCTAGTTCTGTTACCATTCACGAAGGGAATATTGGTGTATTGCGATGTAATCCCTTTTTCCCATAGTAGTAGAGATATGTTTCGTTATTCTGAACTCATCGGTTCCACGTGCCGAAGAAAGGGATGACATCGCAACGGATCGTTTTACCAATATTTGTTGAGGTTCTTGTGGATTAAAACCACAGGTGATACAATGCGCCATCTGTTAAAAGGTTGTACGAGTTTCCGCACATTTGACGTTCCCAACCGAGTAGCAACTAAGTACATCTAACCACCTGTGGTTTAAATCCACAAGAACCTTAACGAATATTGGTATAACGGTAAGTGGCGATGTCATCCCATTCCCCAGCCTGTAATACCGATGAGTTCAGGAGAATGAAATATGTATACTACTATTGGCAAAGGGGATCACATCGTAATACGTGACACTAATATTCTCTTCGTAAAATAGTTGGTGGCAAAACTTGCCATTTATGACATGCTAAATACGTTACCATTCACTTAAACTATCATTGCTGAAGCTCCTTGTATTAGGAATAGAAAGTTAGTAATTTTAACCGAAACTGTTTTGTTGACGAATATTATCAACAGTAAAAATATCTTCGCAATTGTTACTTAAGAGGGCTAATCGAACCAGTGTTTGTAAGGTAATTTTTTCAAAATTTATTTCTTCCATACGGTTTGGTCAAATTACACCAAATTTGGAGCATCGCTAGTTGAAAGTGTACTAGAGGGTACATGTATATCTATTTTAATTAATTTTCACTTTATGAATTATCATATCAATCGGTAAAATTCGAGGTAAAATACATACATGTCTTCTAGAATGATTCTTCATAATTATGCTCAGCAAGTTTCAAACACTTATTCCGTATTATTTGGTTAAAATTAATTTTCTAAATAAGTATCTTTGTCACTACAAATGGAGCAAGGAAGTGTTACCTCTATCGGGAATCGCACCTCAATGAAGTCGGTGAATAAAACGTCCAGTGAAGGTATAGTCAAGAGCAAAATGATTCAGCGGCGCATGTATAAAAACTTTCTAGAGAGTGACACAGCTATCCGAAGCTTTTTCCCGACTAGGCCCCTTAATTATTTTCACAGTAATTTTGAATATACAGCTTGTTTTGGAAAACAGAGGTTCAAAATCACAAGCGGTAACAAGTTAAGTTATTTCGATTTAACTTACTCGTATAGAGAAGTTAATACCTTTACAGCGCTCTAATTGTAAAAAAAAATATAACAATTTTTTTATTGTAGCGGAAATAGTTTAATCTAGATATATGAAATTTGGTACAGAGTATTTACTTATTAGTGAGTGTATTTTGGGATTGCTATAAAGTTTGCTTAAAAAACTGCGATTTTTTAAAGAGAGACTAACGATTTGTTTATTCATATTTATTCTTCATTTAGTAAACTGAAAAAGAGATATATTTAATTATTTACTTCTTATAAGATTGGAAATTATTTATCTTCTTATAATGCGATTAGATTATATTACAAATAGTAATGACAAATTAGTTAATTAATCAACTCCATACCGACATAACACAAATTCATTTAGTCTCTACTTATTATGAGTGACATAAAGCAAGCTCTACAACGACCCGCATGATATGGATTACTAGATTTGAGTCAGAATTAATGTATAACCACATATACATAAAATTGTAAGTATTTAGAACAATATGTCATCCAGGGAGCTCTTTTCACTTAGTATAAATAAAGAATAACTTTCAAATTTGTCGACTGCAGAATGCAGATACTATTTATGTTGTATCAGGTGTACGCGGTACGGGTCTTTGTTTTTTTTTCTTTCTCTTTGTCAGTATTTTTGACAAATTATAAATAAGTAAATTCGAAAAATCACGAGCACTTGCATCAGGCGTCCATGGAACCTAACAAACAACCAACTATGTTGTCATATGTGTATATCACACTTAAAACATATTTTAAATGAACTGCTGTGTAGTCCGAAGAATTGCTTACAAAATTGCACACTTTATAATAAAAGTACATTATTTATGTCTAATTAGTAATTCTAAGCATTGTAGGCATCGGTGAGGGGCCATATTGGAAAATGGCTGCCAAAATCCATTTTCATCTTCTAAATTTTGAACCGATGATCCGATTTTAATTTAACTTTCTTTAGTGATCTCTTCCAGACAAAACTTTTTTAGTCATTGCAAATTGTTTTCTAAACCTTAAGGGTTTCGCACAGTTTTCAAAAAACTGAAGACCCATAATTTAATAATTGCATAATTTAATATTTTAGGTAATATTTTTTCGTGGAAGGTGAAATCAGTATAAAATCAGATGCATAGTAAACATACACATGAACATGTGGTTTTCAATAGAAGACTGTTTTAGTACATACAGGGTGTTTCAGGTATGCGGTCATTAATTTCTAGGGGTGATTCTACATAAAACAAATTTGAAAAAAAGTTCATATAAACATGGGTCCGAAAATCCCTCCTAAGGGCTCTGCGGGCCTCTGAGGGGGTACCCAAAATTGACATTTTATTTAATATCTCAGGAACCCTTTGAGCTACAGTGACTAGTTTTTGCACGTGATTCGATATCAATAAAGGTCATTATCTGATGTTATTCACCAAGGGTAAATTCAGTCAGAGGTGCACAAAATTGGGAACGGGGGACTTACTTCTCCCCTACGTTTCTTTAAGTTCAAATTTCTGGAGACTGGTTGGTCCTACGGTATTACAACAAGAAAACCTTCTTTGTGTATTTATAGCCAAGACATCATATTCCGATGAGACATCCACAGAAAATTCACATTAAAAAAATTGGGGGGATATCGAATCACGGGCAAAAACTAGCCACTGTAGCTCAAAGGGTTCCTGAGATATTAAATAAAATATCAATTTTGGGTACCCCTTCAGAGGCCCGCAGCGCCCTTAGGAGGGATTCGGACCCATGTTTATATGTTTATAACTCTTTTTCATATTTTTTTATGTAGAATCACCCCTAGAAATTAACGACCGCATATCTGAAACACCCTGTATGGTAAATAATAATCGCATTAATATATTGAATGCACAAAACCTACCAATACACAAAAAAAAGAATCCAATCGTATTCTAGTAGTTTATCATCTTCTAAATAATCTACTCATCGTCATACAGTCATCAGTAACTTTACTACAAGATCTATTATTTTATTTAATAGTTTTACTTATGATTTTACTATTTGAAGAACGAAATATATTGTACAGCAAATAATACGGGAGTATAGCGACCTTTTTTTTAAATTCTGATTTTTGAGTTTTTGTGGGATTATAGGTCGAATGGGAAATTCAACAATTCTTATTAAATTTAATGCCGACGTTTCGAAAAAATTATTTTTTTCATTTTCAAGGCTCACTTCAATTTTTAAAACACAATAATTATTTTCTTGTATAGTAACAAAGTTGTACTTAAACTACTTACATTCATAATGTTTGTGTCTAAAAAACAGGAGTTTGTTACGAAACACGTTGTCATAATTATTATAAAATAAATCTTACGATAAATTAAAATGTTTTTTTAACAAAAATTAAAACTTATGAAATAGGTAAGACAATACACATTACACATTAAAATAGATGCTATCGTAATGAGTTCCTTTAGTGAATTCAACCTGCGATATGATAGCCGAGTGGTGGGATGTAAAATGCCTCGCACACAAAAATAGGTAGGCGCACAAAAAAACAATATTATATTTAAAATTATTATTTTGTCCTAATATGTTAAAATATATAGAATTAAGACCTTCTATATCTGTGCGTTTATTTACGCCGTTTTTGTTTTTTTTTCTATCTTTCTAAAGGTAATCTTTTTTTAAATTGCTTTCTGTACCTAAAATTCTACAATTATCAAAATCAAAATGGTGGTCAGGTTTCTGTAAAATATGTTCACTAATGCTGTGTGTGTTGTTTTGTTGGTACTTTTTTGATGTTCCTACGTCATATTCATGCTCTTTAATTCTATCTTTGAAATATCTCTTTGTCTGGCCAATATATACACTATTACAATTAGTATGGTTGCAATTGATTTTATACACTTCATTCGATGTTTCCAATTTGGTTGTTTGTGATTTTAGTCTTGTGTAACACTGCGAAATTGTATTTTCATTTTTATACGCTATGGCGATGTTTTCATTATGATATCATTACGGCGATTCCATCAGAAAAAGGATTTTTAGCACTTTTAATGAACTTCATCAGAAAATTAAATTTACTTTAGAAGATGAATATAAACGAAAAATATCATTTCTAGATACCCTTTTAATAAGAAACGAGAACAATGTTATTATAACAGACTGGTGTTTAACACCGACAAATTCAGAGAGGTATTTAAATTTTCATTTATACCATAGTTTTAAACAAAAAATTAAAATTATTACAAATTTAACATACAGGGCAATTAATTTATCTAATGAAATTTTCCATAAAAAAATATTGATTTAATCGAGAAATTCCTGAATAATAACTATCCTGAAAAATTTCTAAGACAAATTATATATGAAGTAACACAAAATGCAGGTGACAAACATATTTTTAAAATTCCGTATACTAACTCACTTTCGAAAAATTATCACATGTCCTTACTAATGATAACATCGCCATAGCTATAAAAATGAAAATACAATTTCGCAGTGTTACACAAGACTAAAATCATAAACACCCAAATTGGAAAATCAAATGTAGTGTATGAAATCATTTGCAACCATACTAATTGTAATAGTATATGTATTGGTCAGACAAAGAGATTCTCAAAGATAGAATTAAAGAGCATGAGTATGACGTAAGAACATCAAAAAGTACCAACAAAACAACACATAGCATTAATGGAACACATTCTATAGAAACCTGACCACAATTTTGAAAATTAAATTAAAATAGGTACCTATTAAGTATTAACCAGCCGGCTTCGTTTTGAGTGCGAGCTGAAAATTTGAAAACTAAAATTTGCATCAACAGGCTGATTTGCCGATCTATCTAGAGGTGGAGAAAGCCCCCTAGAGTTTTAATTTTGCTCCTGAACTTTGTGAGACAATGTTATGAAAAGTAACTGTTCTTTCCCCCTTTCAACGGCACTTGTGCGTGTAACTTTTTAGACGTTTAAAAATATGTAATTTTTTTTAGACTTGTATAATTACAAAAAGGAAAAAAAAGAAAGGCGCGTGGCGCCCTACACAAACTCCTTGAGTGGATTTAAAATGGGATTTCTGTGGTTTTAGTTTTAAGTTTTTTTGAAGGGTTTATTACTTATTCCCACGCCCTGAATGAGCCTTTTTTGTAAAATAAATTACGAATATATGTATTTTTTTATCTTGTTGTTTCATTTGAGAACTACAGTAAAGTTAATAAAAATAGCGAGGGCAAAACACCTCGTTATAAACTGACACTATTTTTTCCAAATAAAAATATGCAATATATACTAAAGTAACGTAAACATCTCACCTAAATGAAGGTAGATCCATCGTGCAATATATTTTTTATGTGTTTGATGAAAATCTTGGTGTCTTTCCAAGGATATGTCTTGGAGCCATTGCTATTCATAATTTTTGTTAATTACTAAAATTACATTAGTACTGGCCACTTTACAGTTGCTGATGATTTTACATATCTGTTGTCAGTTAGGGTAATGGTAGAGGCAGAAACAGAATATTTATAATCTAAAAATCATTGGTAAAGCTAACTTGCCCTATTATGCAAGTTGTAGAGAAGTTTTTAAATCAAATATAATACTCACTACTCCCTGTCAGTGTGTATACATATTAAATTGTTTAATATTCACCAAAATAATACGGAGTTTACGAAATATACAGCATCATATATGTATACCGGAGGTGAGCAAGTGGGTTTTTCACTCTCTCTTCCATTTTCTAAGTTTATACTTATTTCCTTGTTCTCTCTGAACATGGTGAGAACCTAGGTGGGGTGCACAGAACTGAAAACAAGTATACCTATAGATGTTGAATACTTTGTGGTGATCTGGAAGAATGTTAGATCCAGAATATTCGTCTGGCATTGCATATACATAGCACTGAGATACAGCTTTAAATAATAGCTGTTTTTTTGGGGATATGGCACTAAACCTTCTTTATTGTTTCTATAACATCATACATCAATAGATATTAAAAAAATAAACAACAAACTTGACTATTATGTAATTTTCCCGCTTTTTTCTCACTTTGCGAGTCTAGTCCCCTTAAGCCCTCCGTGGAGGACAGCCGGAATTTCATTTTATGCCAATTGTACAAGAATAGTGAGGAAAATGTTTTCTTAAAATGATTTCTCTCAAGTCACTGAAGTAACTCTCAGATAATCCTAGGATTTTGTGTTTAATAAAGAGAGACGAGGTCCTACAGTTTATCGTGAAGTAAGAAGTGTTTTTATTGTCCAAAACTACTCCACACAAATTTAAATTCTGCAATGAAAAGCGTCATTATATTAAGCAATTTAAAAGTATTATTAAAGAATCCACAATTAATATGAAAAAATTAATAAATTATGAACATACGAAAATAAAATATTCCCTTACTGCAGGTCTAAAAGGAAATGCTTTGTCAATTCCGATAATTAGTCTGTTTAAAACAACATTTAAGCTTTCCATAACTTATTTCATATATTGTTGTTGGAGAGTTTCCTGGTCCAGTGTCTCATCAACAGCTCTAAAATAAATGGAATTACTGTGTTAATGAAGAGATAATAGATAAAAACTTGAATTTAAATTCCCAATTTAAGGAATTTGTCAATATCGCAATGTGACAAATTGACTAGTTTAATATTTGATTATGTCGAGCTCAACTGGAACATGGATTTTCTAAGTATCTTGTAATTCTACGAATTTGTATAAAGAAGAACGGAAAAAGGCATGTTGAAACGCTGTGCTGCTTATTTCAATAGTCCCTTTGACTACTTGAAATATAATTCAAAGGTGCATGTTAACAATGTTATTTCATTCTCCACAAGTAGAATGGAAAATTGTTGACAAAGTGACATGGTCAATTTAACAATTTTATCCTGAAAATTGGTAGTAGTTGCTAACAATATGAGAGTTATATTTAAACTAAACATTGGTGGTGTCAACATGGGTTATTTTAGTTTTAGTTTATTAACATTAGTGGCTTATTAGTTTCCTATATATACTAACAAATATAGTGAGAATTAAATACAGGACCGTATTTGCTAGAATCATAAATAATATAATTTTTTGGGAACTACAACACATCTTATTTTTTGTAGTTTCTTGATATTATTAGCATTTTTTAAATATACGTATTTATTATATGGCAATAATGATAATTATATTTTCCCGCTTTCTCCACAGATTATCTTAACTAAAATAAACATATTTTAAAGAATTTAAATTATTCCTTTATTCATTTTTGATAAAATAGGCTCATTTAGCATCTTTTATTGCATATTTTTTAAGTTTGCACTGTGTTTAGCCAATGTGCAAAAAATATTATTGATCAGACATCACCTTTTAGAGTCGGCGAGTTGATAACGCTCTGTTGTCGACCGTGACGTCTTCAGGACCAATATACCCTACAGCTACTAGCCGGTGCCGATTGAAGAACGGAAAACGGGCACACAGTAGAGCCGTTTATCGAAGTTTAATATAGTGTTTAGCAGCTATGTGTTTTAGTATTTTTTGTTTACTATTTTGTTAGTGGTAATACTTAGTGTAAAATGTACAATAAAAGAAAAAACTATAAATACTGTGCAGTTCCTATTTCCCGAGTGCAAAAATACTTCTGTGAAAACTTGAGATAAAATATTTATTTAGTTTTAAATTAGTTGGCGTAAGACCGGCAGAAAGGAGAAAACTAACTTATAATTAGTCGATGTTTCGTATATTTTGACACATCCTCTCAGGACATTTTAAATTAGATTTTTTTATTGTAAAAGTACATATTTCCTAAAAACTTAAACATAAACATGAACAATAAATAAATATAACCAAGAACAATACAGACAAACACCATTGACTAGAATGAAAAGTGTCATTCTAGTTATGGCAAAAAGCTATGCGGAGAGCCGAACTTTTTAGGTAGCAGAGCGACTAACCATTATTGTGAAGAACATTTTAATGCATGTTCGTCTTTTTCTTCCATCTGTTAGATATTCCTCAGCCATCTATATGCTCCCATTCTTCCCTACATATACGTAGAGATGTAAAACGAACGAATTAAAAGTTGCATTAAATAATACTAGAGAGTCACCTCTCAGAGTAATTGCGTCTTAACGTTTTGATGTTTTTGCTTTATTTTCTTTTATTCACATTGAGGATAAAAATGGCAAAAGAGTTAGCTGACATTATTAAAGCAAAACTAGTCAATACCTAGTCTGTGACTATATCGGTAAGTAATTCATTAAATTCATTAGTATTAGAACGAGAATTCTCTCATTTGCAATTTTAGGGGTGGATTCCACCACCGCTATAAAGATTGAGGTTGCGCGATCAATAATAATACCCAATGAAAGTAGGTATCCACTTGAATACAAAATCGACGGATCCGAGCGTTTTTCGAAAAAATGGGCTTAGATGTAAAAAAAACCTACATATTTCGTTTTCAGTGGCCCACCAGTATATATATATATGTATATATATATATATATATATATATATATATATATATATATATATATATATATATATATATATATATATATATATATATATATATATATATATATATATATATATATATATATATATATATATATATATATATATATATATATATATATATATATATATATATATATATATATATATATATATATATATATATATATATATATATATATATATATATATATATATATATATATATATATATATATATATATATATATATATATATATATATATATATATATATATATATATATATATATATATATATATATATATATATATATATATATATATATATATTATATATATATATATATATATATATATATATATATATATATATATATATATATATATATATATATATGATTAAATATGATTTGAAGGAAACAATTACTCAGCGGGCAAATACCCGACCTGCATTGAATTACACCTTCAAATCATGATAGATCGATAGCCAATATCATTTGTCAATTCCTAACCAGACATAGATCGATTTCGAACTTATTTGTTCTCTTCAGTATGCCATAGGTTATGGAACAGACAAATGATAGTGGCCAACCTGCTAGTTATATACTAACTATGGTGAAGTGAATAGTGGTGAGAGGTATGGAAACTTCTCATATGGTCTGAATGCTACTATCCGACCGACATCCTCGATGTCTCTGTGGCGGATAGCGACTTGCATCACAGCAAGTACTGAGAGCGGCGACCCCTAGCCCTGGTGGACTAAACTAATGTGATTAAATATGATTTGAAGGAAACAATTACTCAGCGGGCAAATCGATCTATGTCTGGTTAGGAATTGACAAATGATATTGGCTATCGATCTATCATGATTTGAAGGTGTAATTCAATGCAGGTCGGGGTATTTGCCCGTTGAGTAGTTGTTTCCTTCAAATCATATTTAATCACATTAGTTTAGTCCACCAGGGCTAGGGGTCGCCGCTCTCGGTACTTGCTGTGATGCAAGTCGCTATCCGCCACAGAGACATCGAGGATGTCGGTCGGATAGTAGCATTCAGACCATATGGAGAAGTTTCATACCTCTCACCACTATTCACTTCACCATAGTTAGTATGTAACTAGCAGGTTGGCCACTATCATTTGTCTGTTCCATAACCTATGGCATACTGAAGAGAACAAATAAGTTCGAAATCGATCTATGTCTGGTTAGGAATTGACAAATGATATTGGCTATCGATCTATCATGATTTGAAGGTGTAATTCAATGCAGGTCGGGGTATTTGGCCGCTGAGTAGTTGTTTCCTTCAAATCATATTTAATCACATTAGTTTAGTCCACCAGGGCTAGGGGTCGCCGCTCTCAGTACTTGCTGTGATGCAAGTCGCTATCCGCCACAGAGACATCGAGGATGTCGGTCGGATAGTAGCATTCAGACCATATGAGAAGTTTCATACCTCTCACCACTATTCACTTCACCATAGTTAGTATGTAACTAGCAGGTTGGCCACTATCATTTGTCTGTTCCATAACCTATGGCATACTGAAGAGAACAAATAAGTTCGAAATCGATCTATGTCTGGTTAGGAATTGACAAATGATATTGGCTATCGATCTATCATGATTTGAAGGTGTAATTCAATGCAGGTCGGGGTATTTGGCCGCTGAGTAGTTGTTTCCTTCAAATCATATTTAATCACATTAGTTTAGTCCACCAGGGCTAGGGGTCGCCGCTCTCGGTACTTGCTGTGATGCAAGTCGCTATCCGCCACAGAGACATCGAGGATGTCGGTCGGATAGTAGCATTCAGACCATATGAGAAGTTTCATACCTCTCACCACTATATATATATATATATATATATATATATATATATATATATATATATATATATATATATATATATATATATATATATATATATATATATATATATATATATATATATATATATATATATATATATATATATATATATATATATATATATATATATATATATATATATATATATATATATATATATATATATATATATATATATATATATATAAATATACATAACTACAACCACCGAGATATTTCTTACCTACAGCCCAACTACTAGCATTACTTCTTTTAAGATTTGTATATACACATATATTTTCATATTATCGTTGTTTTTTAAATTTAATTTTTAAATAGCGTGAATTATTTTGTAATTTATTGGTGGAAATTATATTCTAGGAGATAAATTTTATACAATTATTGGAAAAAAAATGCCTGAAAATGATTTTAACGAGTTCTCGTAAAAAAGTTTATAGAAGTATTTCTAAGCCACGGAATGTTTAAAATTTTCCGTAATGAAATTTTATCAAGCTCGCATAAATTGTGTGCCTAATTATCCATACAATAACGAAAGAAAACTGGTTTATTTTAAGAGAAATTTGAAACTTCCTCAAAGAAATTTTCCAGGTCTAATTAAAATTAATTAATGATTGTTGTTGGAAATTATGTAGCTGCAGTTATATTATTATTCATGGTTAGTGAGGCATAATAATTTTCTTCAATGTGATTGGAAGTTGTCTTTGAAGATGTTACTTCCTATAAATGAACACATATACTAAACTGTTTTAGTCATTCTCGTGGAATTATACCAAATTGCCTCAGATATATTATACTTAACCATGGTGCAAGAAAAACGTTTCAATAAAATTTATTCCCAAAGAAAAGTTAACTGTGACTTTTACAAATTAATTATTTATATATTTTTTACAAAATATATAAAAGCATGACAATTGTTTCGCTTTTATATATTTTGTGAAAAATATATAAATAAAAATTTTGTAAAAATCATAAAATAGTTAAGATTTACTTTATTCAGTTTGAATTCGATCGATCAATCAATAATTTATTCAATTTGTTATGGGCTATCCGAAAGTGAAAATAAATTTTAAATTAGTAAGATATGATCAAAAAATGTAAAAATATAAATAATTTAAACGCTTATCATATCTTCTTTATTTGAAAAGACATAAAAATACAGAGATGAAAATTAATGCTGATGTTGTAGAGAACAAGAAGTGTGGTTCAATTATTTTCAAATCTTACTTTTTTTTATGTGTTCTCCTGATTTACGAAAAAAATTGCCGTTACATTTTCACTCACCTACAATTTTTTTGTTTTAAGAGATAGGACAAAAAATTTTAGATAAATTTTTATTCTGATTGTAAAGGGAATCATATTTAATGTGCACATTTGGGTTCATATTTTTTATCAATCAGGAGAGCACACAAAAAAATGTATCCACACAGCTTTATTGCTTATAATATCGTCATTAACTTTCATCTCTTTACTTTTTCATATTTTTTTTTCAAATAAAAAGGATATACATGTTTGAACTATGGGAATACGAGCATATTTGAAAGTTAAGAGTTCAACTTTCCAGCTTCCTTACAATTTTAAAATTACAATTTTTGGCTTAAAACTTATTTATGTTATTTAACGGAATGTTTACAATATACATGTAAAATTTCAAATTCCTACTTAAATCGTTTTAACAAATTAAGAAATAAAAATGGTGTTCGAATATCTCATTCTCACGTTTACCTCAATTTTGGTAAATTTAGATAAATTTTAACTTTTACTACAAGATGGCATCCTGAACTCATTTTTCACAAAAAATGGAGAATGCGAGTTCTTAAACTACACCGCTCATATGCACTTTCCCTTTGCTCTGGGGGTAAGAACATTTTCGCCTGCTGTACGTTATTAAATTAAACATATTCGACTTCAAAATCTGCGTTTGAAAATTAAAATTGTCTGTAGGTATCTTAGAGATATAGGCATTACAATTTTTAATTACGTAACACACACTTTGACAAATTTCACGTTTTGTATTAATTTGCTGGTTTGACGATACTATATTAAATAAAAATTGTAAATTTTTGTCTACAAGAATTAAGATGCTTAAATTATAAAAAACTGAAACATTTTATTTTTAAGAGAATGTGTACTTAACAGATAAGTAAAAGCAAAAAAATGATTTATGCAAGTTATATTGCGAGAAAGTAACACTAAATATCTCCCTTGTAAATATTTTTTTGTAAACATTTAAATCTGTGTTTACTGGGTGATTCTAACAAACTTTTCTATTTGTCATTTTATTGTAACATTAAAACTGAGAGACTTTATAAGTCGTTTCACATTGTTCAACTTTTGGGTTACCCTATACATAAACTTTTGTATTTTATATTTGCCATCATATTTTTAAGGAAGCAGGCATTTTCATGAAGAATAACTTTCTGTCGTAAATTAAAAATAAAAATGTACATGTATATACTCTTGCCCTTATTACTTTATATACACTTGTCCCAACACATAATTTTCAAGGTGCAGTTGCATATTCCGCTCAGAATATACAACGTAATTAAAAAAAATAAGAAACTAATATATATACTAGAAAGAACATGTTAAAATTAGTATACTTAGCAATTTCACTATTGTACACAGTCTAGCTTAGATGATTGGTGAACCAAACACAGAACATGTCAAAATATGAGTAAAAATTTTGAAATCTGGTTACAGGTTCGCAGTTCACTTACTGACGATTTCTCGGTCGGCGCATATAACACGATACAAGAGGCAAACAGTTAAATATACAGGGCACAGAACGAATCTAAATTTCACATTGTAACCACCCTAATATATAATTTATAATCACCTGTTTTATTAGGCCTCTCATAAACAAAGAGTGGTCCAATTGGTTAAGTTTTTATGTTGTCTGTCGGCTGCTCAGTAAATTCGGTGGGTTCGTAGGTCAGGACAGTTGTTAAATGTTGATAAATATTTTCGAAGATGCTTTTAGCCCTATTTATCAACAACGCTAAATAGTGATTACTGTAGTTTAACCTGGTAAAATATCACTTATTGAATACTGGATGATTCCAATAACTAATTTTTTATTCGGTATTAAAGTAATTAAAAGACAAGATAATTGGGCGCCATGTTATCAATAAAAATATTAATAACAACAGTTACCGGTATCTATCCAACAAACTTGAGAATATGAGAACACACCCGTCCCTCTTAGAAAAATAAAAAAACAGAATTTTAATAAAAACAAATATATTACAAAGTTATACCAGTAAGGTATATTTACAAATTAAATTAAAAAAATTATTTACAACAAAAAAAGAATATAAATTGTTTCAACATTTGCCTGAAGGCAAAAAAATTATATTGAACAAAAATAGGAAAAGCCAAAAGTGAAGCAGAACAAAAAAAATATTACCAATTAGATTGTATTTTTCCTTCCCCGCAACTACCCCAACATTTACAAAAATTAATATTTTGGCTGGTACGATGGAAGTTAAGACCTGGCAGGTTATCAGTTTTATAAACAGACAGACAGACAGTACCTTGGTCAAAACTAGGTCAATAGAATCTCTCCAGATTGATTGTCTTGTTCCTTCACGAACTATAGCTCGGCGGACAGTTTCCTGGTGAGGATATGTAGACTGCAAGCTCCTAGGGGAACAACGGCTACTGCTGATCTAAATGGTTATTTCAACCAACAAAAAATTATCTTGTCCTATGGAATTTATAGTTGAATCTTCTTCTCGGTCTCCAGCATAAAAGAAAAATTACCAGTCAAAATTTATAACAAATACATAAAATATGTATAGGTGAAGCTACGGTTGAACAAAAAAAATATAATAAGGCAAAAGAAAAAAATAACTACTGTGTATAAACAGTAGCTGAAATCAACTAATAGAATTAGTTAAAAAAATACTACTCGGTTGATTTTATAGATGAGAAAATTACCGACAGAAAATAACAACTTAATCAAAAGGTTTGAATTATACAGAAGTTATACTATTTTTCTTGATAAGAAAAATAGTTAACAGAAAAAAATAGTAAAAAGATAATTACTTAATCAAAAAATTACTCAACTTGTAGGTAATAAATTATAGTTTAATTAATTCAATTTAATAATGAATTTAAGGTAAAAAATAAAAAACAATAAGATAACTCTTAAGAATTACAATATTAATTACTTATAATAATAATTACGCAAATTGAAATAAATTATAAGGTTTACCAAACATAAATATATACCTTCATCCAAAGGAAAAAATACCCGACAATAAATTTTTGAAACAGAATCTAATAAATGTGCTTAAACAACTAGTATAAAAGAGGAAAAAATAAATATGACTTCTGCAACTGAAATATAGTGATTTATTTCAGTATCACACCGTATAACAGTATAACAGGAAAGCAGAAAGATACTTCTTTACCTTTTAGATAAATTATATTAATTTTCAGATAAAGAAAGATAGTGAATAATTTATTATTTAAATAAATTATATGAATTTTTACAGAAATAAATTTTATTAATAATTATTGTTAATAATTTATTATTTAAATAATTTATATGAATTTTCACAGAAATAAATTCTATCAAGATTCTAAAAGATAAGTGGTGTGTTACTTTAAGTTATAAATGTTATTTACGGTAAATATCGGTAGAGTCTAATAAACTTTAAGAAATAAAGTTAATCGTTGTCAATACGTTAATACTAGCTAAAAATCCAGGCAACAGCCCTTATGAATCCGTAAATTCAAAATATGTAACTTTGTAATAATAAAGAAAAATGTAATTAACTGACATCAAAATAGACAGACTTTTCAGTCACCACGAGGCTTTTCGTGTTCTTCAGCAGGAGGAAAAAAGGACTTGAGTCTAAGAGGTAAGTGAGGGTAGCAAATTAGCAACAATAATGCTAATTTACGCGGTACGATAAGATAATTATTAATAAGATACGATAAACGATATAAATTTCATCTATAGAGCTAGTAAGGTGATCCAAACTCCTGAATTTAGTAGAATGTAAAGGACGCGCAAATATGGCGATTAGCCAACGAGCTTTACATTAAACTAATATAGCTCGATAAAAATCGATATTAAAACCTATATAAGGAAATAATTACTTTGTCAAGAACATAGGAATACCCTACATGCTCTAATTTGTTAAAATTAAATTGTACTAATTATTAAATACTTTAAATTAATAATTTAACGATAATAAGATGCTTCGCTCACCTCCTACTTGAAGAATACCCAAAGACTCCGTTTTGTCTGTGCACTCTTCAAGTGATTGATTCGCGCATGAACCAAATCAGGACATTTCGATTAAAATAGGATAGCAAGGTCGTAACCATAATTTATTAAAATTATCGTTACAACATCAGTACGAAGATTGTTCAAAATATGCACTTACCCCAAAATGCTCTTGCCTCTATTGACCCTGTTTCTATTTTTTTAAGTTTTTTTGATCATATCTCGCAAAGTAAGCCATGGCTTTAAAATTTGTTTTCACTGTCATACAGCTCATAAAATATAAAATAAATTTTATAAAAAAAAAAAAAAATTTACCATGGATATTAAGCGAGGTGACCCTCATAATAATATTATTAATATTATCTAAACAAGGCGTTATTTTAAAAAATAAATACAACATAATTATTGGATGCATTTTATAATATTTACCAAATGAATAATAAGGTAGAAGGGTCAAGCATTTCTATCCAATACTATTGCAAAATTCATGGATACATATTGACTACATGAGTCCATAGACCACGTCTTCGTTATATGGTGCTTTGGCGACCCGTACTTTCGCTTTTCTAGTCCATTACCTCTCTACTACTGCCCTTATCTTATGAGATCTTTTTATGTACACCTTCTCCCTAATCTTATATGTGAGATATTTCGGGTTGGCTAAAAGAGTCGTTACTTTAGAGTATCCGCAGTTATTTGCTACGTTATTATTATTTATTTTTTTATGGTCAGGATTAAATACAAAAGTTTACAAAATGCATGTTAATTGCAAGATAATTATTAGTTCATTAAGAAACTGCAAATTTTAAAATTGATATAAAAAATTTCTGTAGTCAATAATTTAGTTAATTTCCTTCAGGGAATGACAAAACACGTATAAATTGTAATCTGAAATCTAAATTTACAGATATATGTTTTAAAAATTAAAGTGGGTTTAAATAATTTTATATATATATTTAAATAATATAAAACCAGTAAAATACTAGACTTTATTTTCTCTATTTTTCACAGATAATTACTTTGAACAACTACTATTCCGGTTATTTGCCACAATTAGTATTGTATTAAAAAAAATGTAATATGTACATTCTATATTCTTTGGAAAAATCTAGGGTGCAATTAAAAGAGGTAGTAGATTAAACAATAATATTAAAAAAACAAACTAACAAATAGCAGTTCTGGTCGACAGTAGAACAGATTAACAATTATACTTTTCACAACACTGCAAAGAAAAAAATATTACAGTCAAATATAAGCTAATCGAAATCTTATCATGATGTAGTTATTTTCTTTTATTAATATCTGCTTATAACTCTAACTCAGTTGTCTTAAAAAAATCATATTAATCAACACAAGTAAATGACAAAAATTGTCATGCAATAATTAGTTATCTTCTGTTACAAGTTTCATTTTCCAAATCAACTATTTGTTCTGTTGAAAAACACTTCATATTCTTATTACCCACCAAAAAGTTTTTTTTGTCTTTTTGCTTCTATCCGAGTGGTAATAGTATACAGGGTGTCCCAGCCTCGCGTCGGCCAAATGTCCTGGCTCTCTTATAAGAGATATCGAAAAATTTCAAAAACGGGGTGATAGAGGGCGCAAAGGTGCATATTTGAAAAATATTTTGAAAGATACAGGGTGATCCATTTAAGCGTGACGACATAAACTTATGTTTTTTTTAAATGGAACACTAGGTATATTATTACATATTTGAATTCTCCTTTTAAAGAAAACTCAAACGATATGCCACTTGATGGGTCTGCGATGGGTCGTTACCATGATATGGGTGAGTTTGTACCAAAAACATGCCAACTTTGTGAGCTCACTGTGACGTAAGGGAAGAACATTTTGAGATCTAGATTGTGTCAAAAATTGTCAAACACCCTGTAGTTTACGCTACTGTTATCGGATCTAACGAAATCGGTCATTTTATACTGGGTGAGTCAGGAAGCGCCAAAACTATTATTTCTCATTTTTTTCAAATGGACCGCCCTGTATATTATAACACCAAAGGAAAGCCCTTTGAAAGAGCTTTCCACTGATATAAAGGTTCGAGGGTCTATCTATCATGGGTGCCAAGAATTTGATGGCAAAGTGGCACAATTCGAGGTTTATTAAAAAATTACGCTCAATTTTAAATTGTTTTGTGAATTTTCACTGAAATCGGCTCTTTTCAGTAAGACAATTTCGAAAATAATGATATCAACTTATCTGCAGCATGATAGTTCTCTGCAGACAAAAAAAAAATCAAGAAAAAGAGGAAACGAAAACTTTATTTGGAAAGAAACTGGGTGGAAGCAATGGAAATTAAACTAAATGTTCAAAAATGTTCCCATTCTCCCTGATACACAGCCGTAAACGATTTTCAGTTGTTCTTCGAACATCGGCTAGTGTAGCTATTGAAACATTCCGAAATGTTGCAGCAATTCTTTCCTGCATATCCTCCCTGGTTGTGGGCCTCACCCTGTAGATCTCCTGCTTCACATAACCCCATAGGAAAAAATCCAAAGGAGTTAGGTCTGGAGACCGTGCCGGCCATCTTATGGGTCCTCCACGACCAATCCATTTTTCCCCTCTCCAATTAGTTAAAAAATCTTTTACTATTCGATGGTTATGTGGGGGCGCACCGTGCTGGAACCACATGTTCTCTCTGAAGTCTTCATCTACATCTTGAAGCAGCCCCTCTAAATTCAAACGCAAGAAATTGTGATATCTTCGGCCATTTAATGCCCCATCCTCAAAAAACCACGGTTCAATGACATGGTTGTCTATTATACCACCCCATACCTTAATTGACCATCGATTTTGGTGATCCACTTGCCTGACCCAGTGCGGGTTTTCAGTCGCATAATAACTCATGTTATTCTCATTACTGTCCCATTACTGCGAAAGGTAGCTTCATTGGTAAATAAAACCTTTGATAAAAATTGGGCATATTCGTTAATTTTATTTAGCATTATATGGCAGAAATTAATACGAATTTGAAAATCTTCCCCATAAAGGTCTTGGTGTAATTGAATGTGATAGGGGTGATATTTGTATTTATTGATGATACGATTTACAGAAGTTTTACTTACATCGGTTTGTTGTTCAATTTCACGACAACTTATGTGAGGATTCTCTTGCACATGAAGCAAAACTGTCAATTCGTGTTTTTCATTATTTACAACCATGTTCCTCAATTTTCTTTTGGTATAACACACATTACCAGTGTCCTCAAATCTTTCTTTCAAGTTTTTGAATGAGTTGGGATCAGGAGTTCATCTCTCGGGGTATTTCATTCCATAAATCCTTGATGCCAATAAGCAATTCCTATCAGCTTCTCCCAAACAATATATCATATCAGTTAACTCTTGTTGGGTGAATTTCATTGTTACTCGTTCGTTTGTACTAAGAAAAATATCAACACTCGAAATTTTACAACAATAAAGTGAACTATTGACAAGACTGGTACTTTTATGACAGGTACCTACTTGATTTTTTTGAATTTATTTCGATGAATTGAAAGTTAGAAGCAATTTGAAATTCTCTACAATTTTTTTTTATTTATTCTTTCGATGATAATACGTGGAACAACAGCTTCCCAAACTTAACAAATATTTTAGTATCTTTCATTGAATTGAAAATAAAATTATTTTTTGGTCTTATTTTAGAAGAATGAATTACACCATTTTAAAGCTGAGAAAAAAATACTACGAAAAGCTACGTTTTATTAAGCACCGTTCTAAAATAATAAATCATTTCGCGACAAAATTACGTCGGGCTAGAAAAGACTTGTCATGACATGAATTTATATACGCATTTCAGAAAAAAAAAATTAAATTTATCAGGCGTTGACTATTTTATACTTAAGTATTTTTCTGCACTGAAGTACTGTATTTTTCTCCGATTATAAGAATAATTATTTTTGAAATTTTCTTACTGAAAAGCGCCGATTTCAGCGAAAATTCACAAAACAATTGAAAATTGAGCGTAATTTTTTAATAAACCTCGAATTGTGCCACTTTGCCATCAAATTCTTGGCACCCATGACAGATAGACCCTTGAACCCTTATATCAGTGGAAAGCTCTTTCAAAGGGCTTTCCTTTGGTGTCATAATATATAAGGCGTTCTATTTGAAAAAAAATGAGAAAAAATAGTTTTGGCGTTTCCTGACTCACCCGGTATAAAATGACCGATTTCGTTAGATCCGATAAGAGTAGCGTAAGCTACAGGGTGTTTGACAATTTTTGACACAATCTAGATCTCAAAATGTTCTTCCCTTACATCACAGTGAGCTCACAAAGTTGGCATGTTTTTGGTACACACTCACCCATATCATGGTACCGACTTATCGCAGACTCATCAAGTGGCACATCGTTTGAGTCGTCTTTAAAAGGAGAATTCAAATATGTAATAATATACCTAGTGTTCTATTTAAAAAAACATAAGTTTATGTCGTCACGCCTAAATGGATCACCCTGTATATTTCAAATATTTTTAGACTATGTACCTTTGCGCCATCTATCACCCCGTTTTTGAAAATTTTCGATATCTCTTATAAGAGAGCCAGGACATTTGGCCGACGCGAGGCTGGAACACCCTATATTATTCAACGAGCCTGTAGTGATTGCTATTACTCATGAGGATTCATTTGTCTGAATGAGTAATAACTATTACACAAAAGTAGAATACTACACTTTTTCTACGACTACAAAATAGAATGTTGCCTCGAATGTTGCACTTATAGGTCTAGATAAGTTTGACGAGAATAATTATTGCTATTAGTTTGCATAATTTTGTTTCTACTTTTTAGTTATCATTCGTAGTAACAAAATTGATAGTAATGATAGAACAATTTCCAAATCTATGTTTTGAATTAATATCTTCATATATAGGTAATGATTTTTATGTAGGTGTAGGTAGTTGTACTTGTACTTGTTGAACTGATTGAATAATTACTTTCTCATCTATATAGAAATATTATTGGCATCGTGAGAAAAACCATATTCCAGATTATGATGCAAACGAACTTTTTAAGATCGGGAAAGAGATAATTTATCCGAATTGGTATGCCGTCTATGTGTGTCTGTGTGTCGATGGTTATTTGTTGGACCGTTCTCAAACACGTCTCAATGTGGAAATCTGAAATTTTACATATAGTATCTATGATGTCCAAGAACGAACCCTATTGAATATCAGTGAAATTGGTGTACCATGTAGGGCACGTCTCAATAGGGCGTATTTTGTTTACGTCAAATCAAAAATATTTAAAAAAAAAATTAATTTCATTCAATTGAAAAATAGTCGGTCCCTGGCAGTACTTTCTCATACCTAATTTGGAATGAATGAAAATAAATTATTTCACTTCGTTTTATTTCATGTATTTCGTGTGTCTCGTTTATCTCATTTGTCTCATTTGTCCCATTGATATCATTTACCTCATTTGTCTCATCTGTTTCATATTCTTATTTGTCTCATTTATCTGATTTAACTTATTTATCCCATTTTATTTTATTTACTTTATTTATTTTGTTCATTTTAGTTGAAACTGTTAGTGCAAAAAGAAAGTTACTCATTGTTTCTCATTTAGTAAGCATTGGAGCGTATAGATGGCGACAGTTTTACATATAAACATTTATAATTTATAAATTTATAAAAGGACATAAAAAAATCTGAAAAAGTACCAATAGTTTAAAGTTATCTATATTTATCTTCATATGACAAAAAATTAGTTAACACGTTCTTGCACTAATAGCTTTAGTTATTTTATATAAATAAATAAAATAAATAGAAATGATAATTTCAATTAAAGCAATTTATTTCTTTCATGTTAAATTGCATATGATGTAGAGAAAGTAATGACGAGGAACACCTAGTCGCGACCAACTTTTATTTGCTCTGTCAAATTGATGATAACAAATTATGACATTTGAAAATAAGTATGACATTTGAATATTGCGACTGTGCGATTGGCCACAATTCGTGAGCAATAAATGACCACTCACGGCCATAAGTAATGATTAAGGAATCACATTATTTATTAAAAACGCACATATAATGAACGTATTACTTAATAGGAATAGAAAAATGGTATATTCTATACCAAGTTTGGAATATGGCACACTCTCCATGAATCGAAAGTTTGCCAACCGAGCCTAAAGGCCAGAGGTGTGGTCCACGAATGCCGTGTAGATATTCTAAATATCTTATAGACTACTTTTTCTATGACTATAAATTATTTAGGTCACTAAATGGTATATACTAAAACAAGCTTTGTTTGTAACTGTCAACAAAACAAAAAACAATTGATAGACTAGAGAAACAACCTTTATTAATCAGTTAAATAATTTGATAACAGGTGTCGCGGTCATATAAATAATTACTTGTTTTAAAAGTTATTATTTAGTTTAAATAATGGTAATAAAAAATGCCTTATTATAAGGTAAAATTAAAATATCAACACCAATTATTACATACTTATTACTGAAATATAGTATTTATTATAAATTAGTTAGCACCCCAAACTTTCTTTAATAGCCAATAGATGTCGCTACTAGTATTCATTCTATAACAAGTGTTGGAATGAAATATTTTTTTAACAAGTGCCATAATGTAGCAATTCCACAATTAATAATTACATACTTGTATTTTAAAATAGTCGTGGAAAAAATATATTCAAAATTAACATCTCTAAAAATACTTTATTAAACTGCCATTGAGGGAAAAATAAAGTGTGAGCAACAAGTTAAAAAATCATTCACAAGACATCTAAAACTTTACGTTATCTACCTCATTACATTGAATAGTCAATAGAGGCCTAAATTTTTAAAATTTTGCAATTAAACTTCTTTAAAACGAATAAAGAATTCAGGTGGTAATTTCTTTTGTATATTTCCTTTCTCTTATTTGAAAATAATAATTCCTTGCGATTAACATTTTTTTGTACAATTTCTAAATAATACTTGTTAATTATTAAAAGTGTTTAATCGAAATGACTCAACTTAAACATCATAATAAAAAATTATCATCAACTTGACAACAACCATGCATAAAGTTGAAAAGTTTATTTTATTCAGTTCATGTAACCGAGAAACATTTGAAGGTAAATACGGATTAGTCTTTTAAAAATATGAAATTGCCATGAATAATAGTTTCAATTATTTAATCACATTTCCTTACTAACTTGTAGGTATTTTTACTTTATAGCAACAAAAGTTGTTTAGACGAAAGTTTTCTTTTCCTGAAGCAGACACTAAGTCAATTAAAATAGTCAGTCTAACTAAGCCCTTCTTGGTAACAGTTTTGCTACATTGGTACTAGTAGCATTCTGCTTGAAGTCATTTAGCATCTCTTAAAGTTGTGGCTACAACTTGGGGATTTGAGATTAATTTACCCTTCATTCCTTTAACAGAACAATTGTTAACTATCCCACGCATTCCAAATAGTATATTAAAATGTTTGGACGTACAACGTAGAATCTATATTTTTAATTAACAACGTGTATTTTTTATACAATATATGTTATCATCTGATTTTAAGGATATAAAAGTTAAGTAGTTTTATAGTTCCGATTTTTTGGGAGTATTAAGTTATTAGGAGTAATTGCGTTAAATTGCATAATATTCTCTATAAAGTAATCCTTTATGTACAATCTGAAGATTTCACATACGAGGAGTTTATTTTCAAAACACAACAAATCCAAAATTTACAAACTTTAGATACAGATACTGTACTGCCTCTTTCAAATGTCTGTCTTTAACTTATTGTATCTCAAAATTTTTAAACCGAAACAAATACCGTGTTAAAATGATATTTTATTTTCAAACAAACAGAGATAAGCCCAACAAATAATATTTTAGAAGGTAACTGTTCAACAACTATTTTTCATTTCAAGATATCATAAATATATCCAATATTATAGCTATTCTTCAGAATGTGTCATTTTGTGAATTCTAAACACCCGTATTTTATTGAATTGGAAAAAGCTTAAGGTGTCTACAATTTGAAATACCTACTTGATATTTTTAGAAAGAACGAGGGAATTAGTAAACGAAAATGAGATTTCATTACAGAAAAAAAGTTATTAAACAAAAAACTAAGGTAACCATGAATTCTCAAGTAATTTATCTTAACAAGATTCGTTGTCAGAAAAGATTCAGGCTAAAAAAATTTTACTTTAAAGAAAATAACGAAAAAACCAAAAATTTCGGACTTATTTTTAACCACTGGAAGTGGGGAAGATGAGAACAAGAATATCAGTGTCTGTGCTGATCAAGAAACTGAAATTGAAACTTAAGGGAATGATGTATATTTGAGCTAATAATTTTTCTTAAGAATAGTTTAGTAACTTTAAACTAAAAAAATCAATAAACTTGAAAAAATATATTTTCTTTGTTTCAAACAGAAAAAGTTCTAGTTCTTTTTTCTTAATGAAATATGTCTAGGTGACAATCGACATATTACACATACACAAACACGTCTTGGTTTCTTTTAAAATGACTACAGCTAGATGATAAAATCAATAAACATTATTATTCCAATTCATGTCATTACCAATATACACTAGAGTTCTTATGCTTGTAACCTATTATGATATATATATATATATATATATATATATATATATATATATATATATATATATATATATATATATATATATATATATATATATATATATATATATATATATATATATATATATATATATATTACATATATATTTACGAAATAAATCAATCTACATAATAAATTCTGCTTCTTTTAAAACCCTTAAATATCCATTCAGATTTAAGTTTATATACATACAGTGAGGTCCATAAGTAACGGATAAATTCATTATCTATGTAATTTACAAGTTATGAATAAAATCCTGAAACGCGTCAATTTTTAATTCTAAATTGACATTTTTTAAGCATAACTTTATGCCTTCCCCTTCAACCCCTTTAGAGTGACAGCTACCCCTTTCAAATTTTTAAATGGAACGAGGATGCGTGTGATAGCTTATTTGAAAGGGTTTTTAATTCTCTGTCCATCGATTAAAGATTTTTTGAATTTTTGTATATTTTTCATCAAGAAAATTTAATTTGAAAATTTCAAAATGTATTTGTAATGTACACATTCAAATGTTATTTATGCCTATGTACCAAATATCTGACAAATCAGAATTTTGTGTCATAACAACATTCAATTTAAATGTATCATTTTTTCTGGTACGCAGGTGGCAAAATACCCAACAAAAAGAAAGAATTAAAAAAGGGTCTCTTTTTTACATATCAGAAAAAATTATACATTTACATTTCTCTGTTTGTTACATCTGTACAAACTTATGATTCTAGTTATTTATCGCTGATTGTCAAGTTGATCATTATTTTAACAATGTCTGTCGGTTACCCAAAGAATTGAACTTTTGATATTATTAGGTTGTGGTGATAAAATAAGAACGCAGAAGTAGGTATGCAAAATCTTCAATACTAAGTATCGTCGCATTTCTCAGTCTACGGTTAGTAGAATAGAACACAAATTTCCCGAATTTAAAAAATGCCACAGATATTCCTTACTCTGGTAGAAAATGCATTTTAGACGATGAAAAGAAATTGGAGATATTCAAGATAATCCACATAAACCTACAAGACAAGTTGCCGCCGATAAGATGTTAGTAAAACGTCCATATTGCGTCTTCTAAAAAATGAAAAATACCGCCCATATAAAATTCATTTGGTTCAAGAACTTAACGATGATGACCCTGATCGCCGATTGGAATTTTGCGAAATCATGGCAAATAGATGCCAAGACGATCCGTTATTTATAAAAAACATTTTTTTTCCTGATGAAGCAATATTCGTCTTAAATGGAACAGTCAACAAACAGAACTGTAGATACTAGAGTACAGAAAATCCACATTGGATGATGGAGGTCAATACTCAATATCCTGAGAAGGTGAACGTTTGGACTGGAATTATAAATTCTCAAATTATCGGACCATATTTCTTTGACAATACATTAACTGGCAAGCGTTACTTGAATTTCTTGGAAAATTTCTTAGTTCCAGAGTTAATAATACTTTTCTCAGATGATGACAACCCGAATGAAATTGATAGAAAGATTTGGTATCAGCAGGACGGAGCTACACCACATTTTGCATTGGAAGTAAGAGCCTATCTGAATCAAATTTTTCCCAATAGGTGGATCGGTAGACGCGGTGAAATTGAGTGGCCTGCACGTTCTCTCGATTTTACCACACTTGACTATTTTTTATGGGGTTACTTAAAATTGAAAGTCTACTTCAACAGACCAAATAACGTCGATGATTTAAAAGACAGAATAAGGCAAGAAATTAATCAAATCATCCCGGAAACGATACAAAATGTTTTAGAAGAATTTCAGCAACGCCTCCATTATTATCCAGAAGCAACGGGCGCCTAGTTTGAACATTTGATTTAAACTGTTTCATGTTTTTTGTTTACTTAGTAACATTAAAAATGTAACATTAAAAATTGTTCTTATTAATGACCCTGGAACACACAAATCAACATTTGAATAGATATTTGTAGGGTTTTGAGAGAAGCTCCCTATTTTACAAAGAACTAGTTTTGGCAATTAAAAAAAAAATTCGAATCTTCTGCCCTCGCACACCCCGTAATTAATTAAACAGTTTTAGAGTTATTTGGAGTCTTTAAGAGATGCAGATTTTTAAAAAAAGATTAACTTTTTTTCGTAATTCATTAAATATTGAAAATTTTACTTCACGCCTGTATTTAAACTTAAATATGAATAGTTATTTAAGGGTTTTAAGTAAAGCAGAATTTATTATATAGATTGAATTTTTTTCGTAAATGATTAAATAAAGAAGTTTTTTCTCTTGGGAACTCCATCCGTGGACACACTGTATACTATATAAATACATAAGCCTAATATACTTCTTGATACCCAGTAACTTTGCCCTGAGGATGGTAATAAAATATACCGAAACGTCGGTAAGTTGTTGAAGCAGTTATTATTATTCCAGTTATCACCCATTCTGCCTCGGTAAGCAGTTGATTAGAGGGCACGATAGTGTGACTAGATAATCTCTCCATCGTTCTGCAGGTTCGATTCCCGCCACCGATACTGAAAATGTAGTTGTTTTTTTTTCTTGGGATATAGCAATAATCTTTCTCTATTTAATTTTTGGGCCCCAATAACTTTATCTTTATTTTGTTTGTATTTGCCAGGTGGAAACAGGGAGGGCACATAGAATTCTGTGGGTATACTGTGCTTATGGAGGCCCCAAATATGGCACATGGGAACATGAAGGCAATAATTGCGTACTGTGTCCTGTACTTTCCAGCATTGTGTTACTTATTGTTCCTAATCTATCTCATCCTAGATCCAATTCCTTAGCCAATGAGGAGCAATTACTTTGAAACACGTGTCCGTAGCTGCATAGTTGTGTTTTTTTTGGGAGATATGACAATAACCTTTCCTTATTTAGTTTTTAAACCCCCGATAACTTAATCTTTATATTATTCAATATGTTTGTGTTTGATGGAATTATTTCACTGTCATCTCATCAGAAGTTCCAACTCAATTCAGGATATAATACTGTTGAAATAAAATTTAATTCAATTTTATACATAAAAACTTGTCTAGTCTTATATCTCATTTGAAGTAGTAAATAAATACCTCATTGAGTAGATATATTCAATGTAAATAATTTCATAAAAAAACCCTATGGAAAGAAATTAGGATATAAAATTTTCCAGGTCAATCCTTTGAGCTGTTTCATAATAACGAAATCCAATTTTCTACTCTAGTTATTACAAATCTGATCATAATGTATAAGTTAATTATTATTATCCGTGTATTAACTCTCTGATTTTGACTAAGATTAATAACTTATTATGACTTGAAATTTTAATTTTATATACAATTTAATGTGTAAACAAATATTTGGAATTGGTTAACAAACCACTATTAAACATGATAAAAGGTTATTTTTCTAAAATCGCCGTACACAAAGTTTACAACCAAGCTTTAGACAAATTATGTTATGCATTGAAATTGTAAATTTCAGTATTGTCATTTACACTCATAATCTAAAAGTAAATTGTGGATTGAAAATAATGTAGCACCAATATTTTAGCAGACGAAAAATTTGTTTAATTATAGTTTTAAATAGATTAATACAGGGTGCTCCGTGAATCGACGGTCATAGTGTTCTTGTTCAAAAAGTTCTAATAAAAATATATCCTAAAATGGACTGTTTCTGAATTATTGATAAATTAAAAGTTCTAGTGATTGTAATTCTAATATTTTTGACTTAACTTCTAACATTTTTACATTTATTAAATATGATTTGTAGGAAACAACTACTCAGCGAGCAAATACCCCGACCTGTATTGAATTACACCTTCAAATCATGATAGATCGATAGCCAATATAATTTGTCAATTCCTAACCAGACATAAACCGGTTTCGAACTTATTTGTTCTCCTCAGTATGCCATAGGTTATGGAACAGACAAATGATAGTGACCAACCTACTAGTCATATACTAACTAAGGTAAATCACCACTACTCAATTTACCTTAGTTAGTATATGACTATCATTTGTCTGTTCCATAACCAATGGCATACTGAGGAGAACAGATAAGTTCGAAACCGGTCTATGTCTGGTTAGGAATTGACAAATTATATTGGCTATCGACCTATCATGATTTGAAGGTGTAATCCAATGCAGGTCGGGGTATTTGCCCGCTGAGTAGTTGTTTCGTTCAAATCATATTTAATAACAGTAGTTTAGTCCACCTGGGCTAGAGGTCGCCGCTCTCGGTACTTGCTTCGCAAGTCGCTATCTGCCACAGAGACATCTATGATGTCGGTCGGATAGTAGCATTTAGACCATACGAGAAGTTTCATATCTCTCACCACTACTCATTTTTATATTTAACTTTTGTTTACATTTTTAATTACCTACTTTTAATGTAATATGATTCAAAATAACCACCCTCGTTATTAATACAGAGTTCAGCTCTTCGTACAATTGACATAACAGACCTTATTAACATTTCCGGATCATTCTTCATTTGATTCGCGACATCCATTAATTTAGCTATTAGTTCTTCCCTGGTTTGTATCCTGACAGAATACACCAGAACCTTCATGTAACCCCACAGAAAGTAATCGAGGGGTGTAAGATCGGGTGACTTCGGAGCCCAGCAACAGGCCCGCCTTGACCTCTTCATTGGCCCGGATACTGTTCATTAAGAAATGTGGTGACTGCCCTGCAAAAATATGGGGTACGCCATTTTGCTGGAGCCACATTTCATACCTCACATTCTGTGGAACTGCTTTTAATAACAATGGCAGTCATTCTTGTAAGAAGTTTAGATACCTTCGTTCTGTCAAATGGTTTTCAAGTACGAATGATCTCACTAGCTGGTCTCCTATGATACCGCACCAAAAATTCACTGAAAAACGGTTTTGGAAGTTCGTTTCTTTGGTCGCATGAGGATTTTCTCCAATAAGTGACCACATGTGGGAATTTCGAGTTTTTGTTATTCCATCGCTATTGATACAAGCTTCGTCAGTAAATAACATTCTGTTACAGAATATCTCCACTGACAAAATTCCTCCCGAGCTACGTAATCAATCAGTTGCAAAGCTTCGACACGTTAGATGTGGAAGGGAAACAGACCAAAGTCATGAACTCTTTTCCATACGGTTGTATGGGGAATTTGCAGACGAGCAGAAACTCGTCATATGCTAGTGATAGAAGTGCGCTCTATTATTTCAAGTATTTGATTATCCAATACATCCCTGCGTGGTGGTTTTTCAATTTTTCTGTTTGGCACACTACCATATCGCGTGATACTTCGAGAAACATTGCTAAATACTTGTTTATTTGGTGGCCTATGATTCGGAAATTTTAGTTGATATTCCACTACTGCTGTACGCGCATTAACATTACAAAAACCGTATACGAATCGAATGTACGCATATTCTTGATTAGAAAATGTAGACATTACTAATTTAATTGTAAATTTTATCAATGATTGATACATACTACTACATTGTATCTGACAGTGACATTTATTTTTTTTAAACAAATATTTAGTCGAAACAGTAAAAATTGCTCTAATTTATATTTTGTGTAGTTTCCGTGGTGTTTATATTGATCACATATCCAATGAAATAACCGTTGAAATGATTATTTCTTCTGTTGGAGTCAACTAAACATTAACAAACCGACCGATTATACTTTAATTCTCTGACAATATGTGTGGATAAAATAGATTTCTTAACTATAATAATTTGAATATCTTTAACATTATTATGTATGTGTAAATAGGTAAATATTTAAATAATTTTAAGAATATTTCACTGAGCAATTTTTTATAAGATATGGCAATGGATGGTGACAAAGGGTTACCCATTGCTGTTTCTTCATGTTGTTCGAAGAAATTATCATTGAATCGAGTGCAATTTTGTTTCATGCAAAATTTAGTGAGTTGAGGATATTCTTTTACTATATCTTGACTGAGATTGTTTGATTGGAGTAGATCTTTAGGGTAGTCAAAGGTCTGTGGTATCGAAACACTTGGAAATAATGAACAAACGTCAAAGATCAAAACTTCACCTTCTTGCAACTGAATATTTTTCACCTTAATAATAATAAAATCATTGGAGTTAATCACAGAAAGCTAGGTGGTGTAATGGGTAAACTTTCGAACTCCTCTGATAGCTATTTTGATAGGTGGTAAGTCGGAAATCGAATTGAAACAATATGTATCTTGGGCAATCAGTACAATCTAGATTCACTTGGGTTACAACATTATTGGTATTATCAACTTTTAAGTAAAGACAATCTTTCTTACGCAACCGGTTGATAAGTTTTCTTTCCTTTGTAGATTTTGACTTCCAATTTATTTTAATAACAATATTTCTCGAGATTTGATTTCTGCAAGCTTCTCTGACAAATCCTTCAGAGGAGTCAGGAAGATATTGAATTGAACTTTCAACAATCTATAATGCTTTCAAAGACAAGTAAAGCAAAATTGTTAAAGAGATCAATTTCATCCTTATCAAACGACTTTGAGTAATGATTTTCCACTATGTTGAGAACTTTTTAAGGAACACTTACTTTTGACGTACTGCTGATTTTTATTTTGTGACATTTTCTTAATAAATTTAGGGTTAATTGATAAAAACATGTTCCTGTGAAAGTCACACCATTTTTCATGTTCTAAATTATTTTACTTATGGGTGGGTAAGTTTTTTGTAAAGTCCATATGTTTGTAATTTAAGCGTACTTCAATTACTGAACAGATATATAATTAAACATGTAACATGAAAGGAGACCTTGATCATATTTTCTTTGAATGCACGAAAAACAAAGCAACTAGCAACACACTGTATAACAATCTTATGAATTGCAATATTCAGTCTCCGTTTAATATACTTTCTCTACTCAGTCTCAATAGTAAAACAGTGTTTGACTGCGTTACCAGTTGTTTAGTTGAAACAGAAATGTTACTTTGAAAATTATTCAGCATAGGTTAGTTTTGTATCCTTTGTTGTTTCCCTGTGTCTTTAAACCTTTATACTAAAGTGGTCCTCTAAAACTGTTTGTTATAATAAAAACAATGTCCTGATAGACCCCAGGACGTGAAGCGTCTGTCCTTGTTTTTTCCCTCGCCTGTCTTCAAATATATTTTTTTTCTCTTTCTCTTTGTATAAGTTAGACGTAGGTAAAACTCTATATCACCATGTTGTGTCTGGCTGTATGGCTAATGGCCTAATGCAAAAAAAAAGATATATAATTTCTAAATACAGCCATTTCTGTTTTGCAAATATTGTAACTTTATCTGAAATGTATGGAGATTTGTGAATTTTAACTTTAAGAAAATTTGGAAAAACTGAGCGACGTTTGCATGTTTTTGGAAGCCAAATATCTGACCTTATTAATCTAATCTTAGCACTGACCTCATGATACAGATTTAGTTCCGTTGACAGTAAACCCATCGTAACCTTTGATGTAAAGTTAACACTGATCTGGTTTTCCACAAAACATCAAAATACCATATACTCCACTCGACGCGCATTTCACAACTAAGTTGGCATCATCTGAAGATGACTAAAACGAACCTTATACTAACAATATATCCTATTGATAACTAAACAATTGTTATAGTTCGGTGAACCCTGACTCGCTAACCAATAGAGTGGGCTATATGGGATTGGCCGTATATTTATACTATTTTTACATTTTGTAATTTCTAAGCTTTCAAATGCATCCACCTCTCTAGTATTTGTTGGAAACACATGGTGGACAACACTATACTTATTAATCTGTTCTAACATATTTGATATGAGCCATATGTTCCTTGAATCTAATTTGATGTGATCGTCTAGTTTGTCCAACATACTAAATATATTGGACACGCTAGACTTATCTTTTGATAATTTATCAACTGGTGAAGTCTGATTTGCTCAAATTAAATCACCCTACATAATATGAAGAAGTCCTATCCGATACATATACTAAAATTTTTGTAACAATATTTCTGTTTTCATAGAATGAACATTGAACATATCTATTAAAAACTTCAAAATAAGGACCCTCTTACTATTATTAATACTTAATTATTATAATAAATACACAAATAAGTACAGATAAATAATTATTGTTATATATTATTTTGTAAATATGTTAGTATCTATTGCCCCTGGTCCAATCTTTTAATGATGCTTTACTTCTTCATACATTTCTTTGCAAAAGAATAAGTAGACTCTCTAACTTGAAAATTCGACACATTTACAATGTCTGAAAATAGTTTAATTCATTATGAGTGGTGAGTATCTATGAAGTAGAACTTGTCCTTAACTAAAGTTATATAACAATGTGGAATGTTAGCCATATAAAATTTATTTTAGCGAATGCCTGCGGGAACTATAAATAACGGTGTCATTGCCCGCTAGCATTTAAAAGAATTTATTTCCTTGACTATAATTGAGCAAAATAAGTTTAAATAAGAGTCAGTGTAGAACCCCAAAGAAAAATCGTGGAAAAAGAAAATAGTTCTAATGGGCTTCCGTGATGCACTTGGCGTGTGAAATTGAGCGCGTAATCTTGGTATGGCATCCAACCTAAGTTTTTAAAGTAAATTTGTGAGGCACAAACTGCATCCCGATTTTATAACTGATCAATGATCATAAATTCTAACAAGAACATACTTCTTCGTCAGAAATGCATCTACCGGAAAAATATATTACCCTGTGTTTCTGTCACCGTTAGCTAAATCGATGAAGTAAATTTAATGTTAAAAATTGCTTTAAAATTGTCAGGCTACTAGATTTTGTTTGACAAAAGTTCAGGTCTCCTTACAGCTTTAGTCACGAAATAGAAATTCCTGTCACTTCGTATTACTTTAATGAGAATCGTATGAGGCAAATTGCTAATGTCGTTAGCTTAAATGGTTCAGGTACAAATTCTCTGTAATACTAAAATATTTTGTTCGAAACACGTATAGGATATTAATTTGGACTTATAAATATTAGCATTTGGATAATATTACTTATGATTTCTTTTTGTCTCGGACATTCTTAAGAAAATTAAAGAAAGACCAAATAAAAAAAACCAAATAAAATTAAGTAAAATACAAAATGGTTCTTTAGTTTCACTTTGACAAGCTCATTAACTATTTATAATGGTTCTTTATATGTAAACCTTCGACATAATTGTCAATGTTTTTTGGTGTCATGTTTAATCATTACAAAATTATTTGAAAATAACTCTGGTTATTGCTTCATTTTAGTATTTCAGTAAATGTAAATGTAAAAGTAAATGTAAAGTATTTCTCTCTATTAGTGATGTTTAGTACATATACATTTGAGGTATATAATGACAAACAATGTTTCGGTTAAAAATTCAATCTTTTATGCGTGACGACCTTCAATATTTAGTGTTTCTTTCTTATTTAATAAGTCCGCGAGCGCTTTGTCGTTTTCTTTAAAAAGAATCCTTTTGCGAAACAAGTCATTGTGGGTATTTTTAATTTCCAGATGTGTGAGGATAGCAATCCAACTCTGACTAGCAGTTTTAGGATCTTGAAAGATTATAGTATTTATATCTTTTTAGTGCCTTTGTCTAATCAATTTCATATATTTTAAGTGCCATTATTGTATAAATATAATTCGACAATAGTTAAAATTTTTTAGTTTTCAAAGTAGAATAAATTAGATAAATGTTTAATTTCATAGAAATAAGATTTTTCAATTAATTTTAATGCCACAGTTTCTCAATGATTCGATACAAATTATTTACAAAATGATATTTGGAACTTAATGGGAGAAAAATGTATTAATTAGTATTTCAAATTATTTCTCTTATTAATTTGGTAACTCTAATTTGAATAATTATTTTTAACTATATGCATAGTGCTATAAATTTTGGGTGTGCAGATTTAAATGGTGATTCTAAATAAAACAAATATATGGAAAAAAGTTCCATAAACATGGATCCGGAAATCCATATTGACTCTTCAAAGTTTCTTTAACATTCAATCGATTTTTCCCAAATTTTGGAAAGACATTTATGAATTATGTAACTATGAAATGATAATAACCGGTTTGGCTCAAAGTGCTCATTAAAGTAGATACATATATTTTTTAAATAATAGTGTAAAAAAATATTTTTTTGGCTGCAAGTGCAATGAATTTTTTGAACCTTGATTAACTCAAAAATAAAGACACAAATAAAAATTTTGCAAGAGTACCGTTCTCTTCTAAGCTGAACTTTAATAGAAAAATGCAATAAATTTTTTTAAAAATCCCGTGTCGTAGAAAATAGGGAGCAAAAAGTGGGCGACTCCCCCAATATCTATGCCATTAGGCACTTGGAACCAAACTGGTTATCATTTCGTTGCTTAAGTCAAAAATTCCTGTCCACAATTTGGGCAAAATCAGTTGAACGGAATAAAATGTTTGAAAAAAGAAATTATATTTACACAACTTTAAAGGGCTATATCTCCGTTATTATCCTTTGTACCGGTACCAAAATATAGTAAAAAATA
>JANEYF010003304.1:0-11443 GCA_029963845.1 Rhamnusium bicolor | reverse complement strand
CGTTCAGTTACGTATTGCTGTGGTCGATACTAGCAGTAAACACGCCTATCAAAAATTAGAACAGTTAATCAAGTTGGTGCACCCACCACAGCAGAAATTGTTATGAACGTTTGCGGGCTCTTTGTCGCTAATCTAGGATCATAAATTATATATTGGAGTCAAAATATAAGCATAGCGGTGAGCAATTAGCGACAAGGAGATCCAAAAACGGGGAGAGTTGCTAACGTATATTCGAATAGAATGGTCATGATATGTAATACAGGTAGTGAATAAATTTCGTTAAAGATTATGAAATATTTTTAATTTTTGGTAAAATTCGGGCGATAGCTAACAATATATATAAAGGATAGAATCCGCCGACTACTCGTTAACAAGACGGCTATAAGTTGTAAGGATGAGCACAACTTAGGTTCTACAAACACAAAAGAAACCACTGACAGGAAGCCAGTCGCTCATTTGTACGAGAGAAAAATTAGAAGCAAATTCCATGAGTTGCACAGAATTGTCAATTCCTTAACTATTATTGAGAGTCCTACAAATTTACTGACTTTCCTTTACATTTTTGGACTATAAGGATTCCAACGTTTCTAGGTTCTACAGACTTTTTAATTTGGCGGAAACCTGGCTAACTTCATCAAAATTAGTGTCTAATTTAGTATATTCGAAAACTTCTCTGTCTTCTTGAATACTGCTCTACTCATATTCTTTAATAATCTCCAGCAAATCTCCCTAACAGCACAGCTAAGTTCTTCTGGACTTGACGTATTTTTATCATTCATTTGTGCCAATTTTTTAAATGAATTTCACTAGTTTTGAACATTGCATCTTCCTCTAGCTTTTTACAAAGCCAAAGCAATAGTCATGGTCACCACGGTGTATTTTGGATTCTTTTTTGACATTTCTAATAATGTCAAATAAAATCATTTGACGCACGTTCACGTATCGAAATTTTCGTTCATAATACATCATTAATATTTCCTTTCATTCATATGCTCGAAAACTATTATGAGTTTGACAAATGAATCAGATGACGGAGGTAAGATTAATATTACATAAGGCCCAGAGTATATCTACATATTTTATCATATTATTATATCAATTATTAGAACAACAAGACACTGAAAGTGCTGAAGATTACACTGGTTTTGAAACAGAACTTTGGATAAGAAAACTGGTAGACACAGAAGGTGTCTTTGAATCTCCAATCGATATAAACATTTCCAATACCCAAGAAGTCCAAGTCCCATTATTAGAATGGGTTAATTTTGAGGTACCTCCTAAAAAAATGAAAGTAACCAATACAGGACATACTAGTAAGTAAAATTTTAGTTTCCTCTTAAAATACGTATCAATTATTATTTAAACATCGTTACTCATTTCATTGATTAATAGATATTTTAATAATGGACAGCCCATAAAACTTTCCTTAAGTACATTGTATACGATGTGAAAGGCGTTTGCTACGGTAAATTTTGTTATTTAAGTATAAGATGGCCACTTTATTTTCTTTTTGGGCTCTAATTCGGATTCGCAGAACGACTAGTTTTCAACTGTGACACGCGGTAAAAGGCACATCCCAAGGACGTAGAATTTTGATATGACATTAATGGCCGGTTTTATAATCTTCCATTAAACCACAGATTTATCTAGTTTAAACCAAGTCTTAACTCAAGTTTAATCTGTACAAAAGCGGTAGACGAAATGACGGACGAAACAGGCAATCATTAATATATGTAATATGTATGGTATGCCCTACATTTGGTAGCAGATAATTAAAAAAAATACGTAGGAGTAGACGCCCTACTTGCAAATAAGATTAGATTTTTTGAAAGAGCTTTCGTGTGGCCTATCCCGAAATCCATTCGCCACCATAAATTATTTTAACGTCGGGGGCTGGGGGACATAGTTAGAGGCAGTTCTCTATTAACACAAGTATTTTAATGATGCAGAAACTTTTGTGCTTCAGTTAAATCCTGGTGACTTGCAAGCCATCTCTAATTATTTAACAATTAAGATATTGAGGATGATATTAACATTATTTATAATAATACAATATGCAAATTAAATGATTTATTTAGGGTTTATCGGTGCTTTATAATGGCCAGCCCATAAACTAGTGATTTATGCCAAATTTATTATACGATAAGTGCATTTAAAGATAGCTTTGTCTTAAAAAAAGTTTGAAAAAGACCTTCAAAATTAAATTACGTTTTAGTGTCTATTGGCTTGTGATGACAGACTTATCTTGAGGTGGTTGTTAATGCCTGGCAATAAATTTAATATGCTTTGAGATCACTAAATTTCAGGTAAAACCTTCATAACGCCAACTACTTATTAGTTTCAATGATGCAGGCAAAAATCTATAATGAATCAGTCAAGCATAAAAGGGTTTGGTTTCCCTTTATCCAGAATATAGCGTTTCAAAATATTACTATATAGTGAAACCACCACACTGGATGAAAACGGGGAGATGCGCAGAGCAGACGCGGAAAACTGAATTTTTTGGGTTATGTTTTTTGGGCACTATAAATTCTTAACACGGTTGTCTTATGTGCTCAAAGGGTTTAAAATGGATTTTAAGACAAGCCTAAAGTTTTAAGAAATATAATAAGGCCAATAAGGCTTAAAACATATTTCTGCAAGAACAAATTGACATACTTAAAGGGCAATGGTAATTTAATAGGCATTTTAAGACAAAACATGTTTGAAACAAAATTGTTGCGATGTGTAGTAGTCAGTTATAGTGGGAATGTTTCGGATCGACCAAAAAATAAAATTTGTATTTAATAGAAATGTTTTCCAAGAACAATTTACTAACACTGAACCATATTATGTACAGATACTACAGACATATATTATCGAATGAATTTATTTATATATTTTTTTAAATATTTTTAGGAGAGCCCGAATTTTTAAGAATTATCTAACCCCTGTTTTACAGTAAATTTATCGTTGTTGAAAATTTTAGCCCATTATGAGCAGTTCCAACATTTTATTATAAGTAATCCATCTATAAGCTAAATTGTTCTCGCCATATGTGCATGCGGCCCATATTGTACATCGTGCGTGGGTCAAAGTATAGAATTAGATTTATTTATATTGTTTATTTCATTAAATACAAAACCTCCGCTCAAAACATTTGTGTGCTGCATTTTTAAAGTATGTGTATATACTGTATCGTAAATAAAGTGTATATGAATTGTGTCTATAATACTTGGCAATAAATGTTGATATGTCAAAGAAGCGCTTTTTTTTAATTTTTATTGCTGTTTTACCGCAGTAGTAGGGATACGTAGTTATGAGCTCAACTTTCCATGTATTATGGGACTACGTCGAAAATATTTTGATAACAAACAAAAATATATGGGAGCTTATGGGACGTCAAAAAGAAAAATCGTTGCATCGATTTCGATTTAGTCCTAGATACAGAGGGTGGGGGTAGGTGCGGGGGGTTAGCTAGGGCCGATCATAGAACCTGAGATGTTAGTATCGGCGGCGGGGGAGCTCAGAGACCAATATAGGCATAGGATTTATATTTTTTAGTCAGTCAGGAGAGATTTTAACTAATACTGTAGACATATCTAAGATGCTAACTAAGAGGGAGGATAAAAGGCTTGAACTATACCAGGAGGGCATAAACCTGGGGCTAAAGATGGATGCTAGAAACGTACAGGGGGCCCCGCAGGTGTGTGCACGTAGACGGGCCTAAAACCTGGGACCTGGATGTTAGTATCAAAGTAGGGACAGCTAAAAAAGACTGATAGCATAGGACTTTGATTTTTAGTTACGGCAAAGGAAAGATTTTGGTCGATATTATAGACATATCTAATATAATAGTCAAGAGGGGGGGTTAAGAGGCTTTTGATCTATACCAGAGACATACATCTAGGTAAAAAAATGACTACTAGAGACGTAACTAGTAGTAACCTTGGCTAATAATAACGATTAAAAAGTAATTAATTATATATCAAAAGCAATAAATAATAAGAAGACAGCCGATAGAGGGTATAGCTAGTGGATGCTTATAAAGCTCGACAAATGAGATATATACATATTATATGTATATATATATATATATATATATATATATATATATATATATATATATATATATATATATATATATATATATATATATATATATATATATATATATATATATATATATATATATATATATTATCAGTATGTCCGCGGATGGGGTTTACAATAGGTGTAATGGCTAAAATTTTTAACTTTTCGAGAAAATGTTATTCTTTATAAAAGTTTTTGCTTGCCTAAAAAATAGTAGTGACGTTGACAAAAATTATATTTTTTATACGGGGTGATCAGAAATTACAAAAACTTAAAATTCCGTAAGAGTAAACTGGTTCTATTTTTTATTTTGGAACAAAATGTGAAATAAAAAAGTTGTTTCTAATTATATGGTCTGTCCAAATCCAAAATTTCATTTGAATATTGCAATGTTTCCGAAATTAGTGAATTTTTAGTAAAATATTAGTCGGTTTTTGTCAAATTTTTATTTAGCTAATTGCATTCGAACAAGGAGAATAAATACCTGATAAACAAGTTTGATTTTATAAAAGTGCATACATATTTGAAGTTTCTGACTTTATTAAATATCACAATTCAAAAATTCCTCCACCAAATTGAACGCATGTTTCCATTCGTTTTCGAATGTTGTGAAAACTACTTCTAACTTCATCAATGGAAATTGATTGCACAACTGCCGAAATAAAGATAAATGTATCCGCAATTGTCAAATCTGGACTTCTTGGGGGCCACAAAACTGGACCGCCTCGTCCAATCCACCTTTGCCCAAATTTGTTATTAAGCCAATTACGTACGACGCAGGCATGATGTGCTGGACATCCATCCTGCTGAAAATACATTCTATTACGATATTCCAACGGCAAGGCTTCTAATTGATCAAAAAAGAATGTATTAAGCATATGTAAATAAGAGTTACTATTGCACGTATTTTCAAAAAAGTATGGCCCTATTATGCCATGATACGAAATAGCGCACCAGACATTTACTTTTTTTAAATATTGCCTTCCGGTAGAAATTCTAAATTCGGGGTTGGTCTCACTCCAATACCTTACATGTTGTGAAGCTACAATCCCATTTGTTGAAAAAGTCGACTCGTCGGAGAACATAATAAATTTATAAAAATTCGTGTTGCTACTTAAAATTTCATTTCCTACCCATAAACAGAAATCTAGTCGTCTTGCTTCATCCCCTTCTTCTAAGGTATGGTTAAAATGTGGTTTGTATGGAAATATTTTATTTTCTTTCAAAATTTTTTGGATGCAACTTTTTTTAACCACCTCCAAATGCCGGGCTCGATTTCTCAACGAAATTTTGGGATTTCCAGCAACAGATGCCAACAGTAATAATGTGGCAGCGTCATTTTGATCATATTTTCTCTTCTCTTTCTTTACGTCAAGCACTGAGCCAGTTTTTTTAAATTTTTTGACCAATTTATGAACTGCCATTCTCGAAACACACATTGGAAAATCTCTGACTAAATTTTTGAATAACATAACGGTATGAACTTTTACCGTCTCCATAACACTGTATTAAAAAATTCTTTGCTCCACAGTTAACATAAAAATTATTTTTTAATGCAGATATGTTATGATATGTAGACGTACCTAGTTAACAACGCACCTAACAATCAAAAAGAACATTACAGGAATTATACAGGATGTTCCTGAAATAAAATTTTATTAAAAATTCACTAATTTCGGAAACATTGCAATATTCAAATGAAATTTTGGATTTGGACAGACCATATAATTAGAAACAACTTTTTTATTTCACATTTTGTTCCAAAATAAAAAATAGAACCAGTTTACTCTTACGGAATTTTAAGTTTTTGTAATTTTTGATCACCCCGTATAAAAAATATAATTTTTGTCAACGTCACTACTATTTTTTAGGCAAGCAAAAACTTTTATAAAGAATAACATTTTCTCGAAAAGTTAAAAATTTCAGCCATTACACCTATTGTAAACCCCATCCGCGGACATACTGTATATATATATATATATATATATATATATATATATATATATATATATATATATATATATATATATATATTATATATATATATAATGCAAAGCAATAAGATGTCGCTATATGCTTGAATCTGCACTTTAAAACAGGCTAGGACTTGGCATTTAAAGCAATATATTGATGACGTCATATGTCTTTCGCTAGTTAAAATTAGTTTATATAAGTTTCCAGAATGTGTTGCTATTTTTTCGCAAAAACCGTTACAGGCTCTGCCATTAAGAGCAATTATTTACACGTAATAAAAATCAACGATAGCAACAGTATCTGTATTTCAAATAAAAAAAGCAAATTAATTAAAGACGGCTATTTATCATTATAATCTAAAATCCTAAAAAAAGTTATGTAAATATAGGATGTCATCATAGTAACTAATATTATATATATATACATATCTTTCCAGTTAAATTATTTTATATAAGTTTCCAGGAATTGTTAATATTTTCTCGCAAAAACGCTACAGGCTCTATCAATGAGGGCAATTAATTATACATATAAGTAATAAATAATAAAATAATCAGAGATGGCAGCAGCGTAGACGAGCTATTAAAAAAAAAAAGTAATTAATTAAAGACGACTACTTAGACTAAAATCCAATATATGAGTGTGAGACGCCCTGTATATCACTATGTAATAATGTTAAAGGCGGCTTCTTCAGTTACATGTATTTATGATCTAAAATCTAATATACAAGCGTGAGACTGTATAGGTAATAAAAATTAAAATATGTGTTTCCAATTGCTATAATCAAAGCATATATATTTTTAATAAAAATCCTTACCGTTAGCAAAGCGCATGGACAATATGTTTGACATGAATCTGATGACCTAAAATGATAATTTATTTATTGCTGAAAACGCACATATTAGGCTTTCAGTCTATCGGTACAAATTTTTTCACACATCATCAAAACGGAACTGTATGAGAATAAATATAATAGGGATAAATAAATAGGGATAAATAAGTATAACGTAAGGATAAAAAATAAGTATAAAATAAGTGTAACCTGCTACTATTTAGTCACTTGGTTTCATGCAATAAACAAGTATATATGTAATATTTGTAGTAAGGCGTTCTCTTGGCTTAGTGGTCTAAGCAGACACGATAACATTAATAAAAACATATCTTTTCCGTGTGATTTGTGCAACAAAACCTTTGAAATGATAACTTAAAAGTCATATACAAAGAGACAAAGAGTACACCCCATCTCCCGCCAATAATGTGTATAGTCAGGAGACTTCCTCGAAAAACAGTAATCATTCGTCTAAGATGATTGAAGAATATGAAAGGGAAAATCATGATGGTCGTGTTACATAGAGAAACACATGTATCTCCTACTGAATGTAAAACACATGTAAACGAAGAAATAAAAAATTGTTTGTTACATCTGTAACACCTAAGAAGACGCTGTCATCTACATAACTTGCCGCGACATGTTCTCTACATAATAATTTTAATAATCATCAAACTTTAAAGAAAATGAACACTAGTTAAATATTGAAGTGGACCTCGGACACTGATCCTAATGACTTAGTTGAACAGATAAGAAATAACGTTAGTCTAGGCCTAGAATATCATATATACATAAATACTTTGCGAGATATGGGGATTATTAAATAAATTTGGTGTTTTATATATTTTACAGCTTGTATAGCACTTGTTCAGTTACCTTTGATAAATGTATACATGGCTTCTTTTTAAAATAATTTTTTATATCATAAAAGTGAAAAATAAATATATATTTATATAATAACCAAGTATTTTTGTTTAAATACATTATAACGAGCGAAATTAACCTTTCCCTACATATAGAAAATTACTGGCGCGTGTGTATTTATGTTACAATTTTTACTCTTAATCTAATAAATTTCAATAAGAATCCATTTTCTAATAACTCCAGCTACATTTTCTCGCCACTGCTTATTTAAATCATATAGTTGATCGGGTCAATTACACTTTAAAATCTATGATGTATAAGAAATGTTCGCCTTTGATAATATAATTTACCTGATGATCTTATTATGAAATATATATAAAAAAAAGATAAACTTCGTATTAGTGGTATAAAAACCCTGCGTCGGTGTATAAAAGTAAAATGAAAAAATGCTATTAAAAATCTGTTTATAGCTATCCTGCAATTACAGTTACCAAAATTTTAAATTAATGATTGCCTTTCAAATACTAATACGTATTCGATAAAAAGATTACTACGCTCCTGTCTAATGAATATACTTACTGTATTAAAAATTAATAATACCTATTTACTGCAATAATATATGATATGCTTTTGATATTTCTTTTAATTATACGTGAGAGCAAAAAACATTAAAATGTTGGATCTAAATAAGTAATAATTGTATAAGTTGATGTACACATCCCTGTTTCCTGAGCAGCTTAGTTTATATTATAATTTATATACAAAAAATATTCGTCTAACAGGTAGAAAGTTATTTTCTGTAATTTTAAAAATAATAATTGTACCGTAAATACCGAGCACATGCATATGTTATACTATATATATACTATAATGCCTTATCAGTTTTCAGCATCAAATAAAATACTCGTAAACATACACTAATGTTAATAGTAGAGGCTTTTTAAAATATATGCTTTAATTGTAGCCGTCTTTAATCAATTAATTAATTTTAAAAACACCCCTAAATCCTACAAACATTTGCTGTCATCTTTGATTTTTATTATTTACCACCCAGACGTGTAATTAATTACCTTTTTCCAATGTCCTATGCGGTAGGCAGCTTTCTCACGTGCATAGACTATTAAAATTTAAATAAATACAATTATAGTTCAAATTTTTGTTTTGTTTCTATTCTCCAGTTATAATAATCTTATTATATATTCTTTCATTGTGCCGCTTATGTTTGTGAAAAATTATTTCTTTTCCCATGAATCTTTATGAAGTAATAATTTTTTCTACTTAAACCCTCCGCGAAACCTTTAATACCAAGCCGAAATATTTATAATTTATACACAAAAACATCCGTCTAACAGGTAGAAAGTCGTCTCTGTAATTTTAAAATAATAATTATGGTGCATCTTGTACATTTATACTCTAAAAAAATACAGCTCCGTTTTGATGATGTTTGTAAACATTTTTTGTTTCGATAGATTGAAGGCCTAATATGTGCGTTTTCAGCAATAAATAAATTTAGACCGTCGGCGTAACATCTAAAACGTTGCGTTTTAAAGAGTGACCCAATATTTCGGTATAATTTTATGGGACCTTTACTGATCGATTTGTGGTAAGTTTCTACATCGTAAATAGAAAAGGAAGACAATTATTTTTGGTCGAGGCAAATGTTATCGTGGAAAAACCGAAAAAAATACGACTTTTTAAGTGGTGCTTTTGTGGCCTTATATCTCAATAACTATAAAAGGTAGCTTGAATTTTGCACAGTTCGGTAGCACGTTTAATTTATTTTAAAATGGCGTCTTAAAAATTCGCGCGTTTTTATTATTTATAACAACAAAAAAAGATTTTCTACGATGACGGCAATATTTTACGGCATTCCGCCATGTTTAACGCGCTCCACTTCATTACTGGTAAGAGATATTGGAATGAAATGCACGTAGAAAACTTCCAAATTTTATAGGGATTATTTTTGCTCAATTATGTACACCCTTAACTTTAATAATAAAACGTCCACAATCAATTTTCTGTCGCGATGTACCATTAGCGCGCTTGAGTTCTCGATAACCCTCCCGCACCTCGATCTGCAAAAATGACATGTTGGTCCCGAAATTCGCTACGAAAGCCCCAATTCCTAAAGATATTAGATCAATAATTAGTTTGTTTTATACTGAGAAAAATTTTAGCAATAGTAAGTGTGATTGTAGAAATGAAGGCATGTTTTGTATACCTGAATGTAAATGCAAAATGAATTGTACTAATACAAACATTGCGCAGGTAGAAGATGAAGAATTATCAGAATAAATTTATAACATTATAACACAATTAAATTAAATAAAAAAAACAATATACTTACACGTTATCATTTGAAGTCACATAATTCAATTAAAAAAATAGAAATCGAGAAAATGCAGACCACAAATACATACGTAATATAAGTGGAATTATCGGTAATACCACAGACCACATGTGGGTAATACCTACACCACGGCCGTCTCAAGTAACCCATGCCTGAAGTATAGGGACCTGCGGTGCGGTCGAGGCGCGGGCGGGTGATCGAGAATTCGAGCGCGCTAATGATACATCGCGACATAAAATTGATTGTGGACGTTTTATTATTAAAGTTAAGGGTGTACATAATTGAGCAAAAATAATCCCTATAAAATTTGGAAGTTTTCTACGTGCATTTCATTCCAATATCTCTTACCAGTAATGAAGTGGAGTGCGTCAAACATGGCGGAATGCCGTAAAATATTACCGTCATCGTAGAAAATCTTTTTTTTGTTGTTATAAATAATAAAAACGCGCAAATTTCTAAGACGCCGTTTTAAGGTAAATTAAACGGGCTACCGAACTGTGCAAAATTCAAATTGATATCTTTTATAGTTATTGAAATATAAGGTCGCAAAAGCACCGCTTAAAAAGTCGCATTTTTTTTCGGTTTTTCCACGATAACATTTGTCTCGACCAAAAATAATTGTCGTCCTTTTCTATTTGCGATCTAGAAACTTACCACAAATCGATCAGTAAAGGTCCCATAAAATTATACCGAAATATTGGGTTGATGAAACATTTCGCATCTGCGGCCGCCGGTCTAATTATCATTTTGATTATCGTATTCGTTTAAAACATATTGTTCTACGCGCTTTGTTAACGATAACGACTTTTATTAAAATATATGTTTTAATTGTAGTAATTGGAAACACATAACCATCCTTTAATTTTAGATCATAAATACATGTAACTGAAGTAGCCGCCTTTAACATTATTACATAGTGATATACAGGGCGTCTCACTCTCATATATGCGATGGAACTAGCTGACAAGGAGACGTATTCACTATATGCCACATATGTACCCTCTAATAGGGCTATGGGATTTGTTTACGTTTGTTGATTATTATTGTAACATAAGTGGTATAGACATATTTCTACGGAATATTCAGATACTGGCATTCTTAAAATAGTACTTATGTAAGCTTAACGTATCGAATCGTGTGAATAGTATTATTTGTATAATAAATATATTTCCGCTGATATTCATAGTTTTCGTCAATACTTTAATAGTATTTTAGACTAAGTGGCCGTCTTTAATTAATTAATTTTATTTTTTTAACAACCTGTCTACGCTGCTGCTTTTGATTTATTACTATTTATTATATATAATCATTTGCTCTCATTGGTAGAGCTTGTAGCGTTTTGCGAAAAAATATGA
>JANEYF010003303.1:0-11807 GCA_029963845.1 Rhamnusium bicolor | reverse complement strand
GGGGAACTTGACTGGAAGCGACTTTATATTATAATAAACATTTCCACGCAGTTAAATCCGTAGTTTTCTGATTTGACCCAAAGGAGTCCAAGACTATCAAAGAAAGTCAACAGCAGTTTGAAAATCTACACAATATACTATACAGGTTGTCTCACCAAGAACTGCATCAATCGAAATAGGGAAAAGTACGCCCCAGAAATTTTTTTTAATTTAGGGAATTATTAATGGCAGTGTGGTCAATCCAACTAAAATAATTACAAGCATCTGGCACTTCCGGTTATACCGGAAGTCAATACCAACTTGCTTATTATAAATGGAACATCCTATATATTTTAGGGTTTTCGAAAAGAGCAAAAAATTCTGAGTAGGATACCCTATGCCTAAACCCAGCCGTTTCAGAGATATTTGACATTTTAAAAAAATTTTGACAAGTGTAATGGTTTACAACCTTTATAACTTTCTTCGTGTAAAAGATACTCATTTGCTTTTTGGCACGCAGAAAGACCATAGAGTGAGCTACGCTCTACAATTTAAAGAAATTCAATAATATTATACCAAGTGTTCCATTTTTGACGTTACATTTTGTAAACTTCAAACCGCGAAAACTTGCTTATGTCAAATAGAACACCCTGTATTTTTTTAAATCAAGCTATGTATAATTAAATTCTTTTTTCTGATATGAGCATTGTGGGGGTTTAAGTTACAACTTTTTGAAATATTTACGATTTTCTTAGAAATTCAAGAATTTTTAGTAAAAATTGTATCAAATTAGCCATGATTAGAAACAATCAGTAATGTCAGTCATTCTCTTATGTCAAAAAATGCCACCGCGTTTAAATTACACTCACGAAGACTTTTTGAATTTGTTTATTATTTATGGAGAATGTGATAAAGTAATATCAAGAACTTGTAGTACATTTGCTACTCGATATTCACAAAAAACGGAAACCGCCACCAAACACTGTAAAACGCATACTGGATAATTTTAAAAACTATCGCTCTGTCAAGGCAAGAATTCAAAAGCGGAAGCCTATTGTTGATGACAAAAACGTAGAAATAGCAATTCTGGGATATATTCATGCATTTCCAATGATGTCATTAAGACAAGCTGCTCTGGAATCGGGACTATTCACAGAATCATAAATTTCACCCATTTTCGTTCCAAATGGTTCAACGATTAAAAGAATATTATATGGTCACATGAAGCTAAATTTACCAAAAATGGACTTTTCAATCAACACAATTCGCATTATTGGAGTGACTCAAATCCTCATGTGTTCAGGGAGCAAAATTTTCGAGAAAGTTGGCAGTTTAATGTTTACTGTGCCATAACAAACGATAGAGTGATGGCATTAGAATTTTATCAGGAAAATTTAAGTAGTAAGTAAGTTGTAAAGATTTTTTTCTTCTGCTAATATGTATAGTTAATTTTTTTGTTTTTGTTTTCTTTTTTAGGTGAAAAATATCTACTTAAATATTTTACAAAATTTTAATTATAACTATTTAGAAAGTTTACCTTTCGCTGAACATAGAAACATTTTTTATCAGCACGACGGTGCTCCCCCACATAACGCGTATTTGATAAATAATTTTTTACAAGAAACTTTTACGATCAATGGATCGCCAATAATGGACCTTTCCTATGGTCTCATCATTCGCCCGATTTTTCAATTTTAGATTATTTTATTTGGGAAACTATTAAAAATAAAGTTTATGAGAGCCCATTAACAACTATTGAAGATTGTATGCAGAGAGTAAGAAATGCATTGCAAAATTTATCACAGGATTCAATTAGAAGAGCTACCCATGAATAACTAATCCGAAGGTGCGAAAAAATGTGTGGAGGTTCGAGGGCGGAATTTTGAACAATTACTAAATTAAAATGGAATTAAGTTTTTAGTTGATTTTATCTTAGCTATTTTAGTTTATGCAAAGTGTCTTCAATCCAATTAATAGGCATGTTACAGTGTTTAGTGTTATTTTCCGTTTTTGTGGATATCTAGTAACAAATGTACTACAAGTTCTTGATATTATTTTATCACATTCTCCATAAATAATAAACAAATTGAAAAAGTCTTCGTGGGTGTAAGTTAAACGCGGTGGAAATTTTTTACATAAGCGAATAACTGACATTACTAATTGTTTCTAATCATGGCTAATTTGATGAAATTTTTACTGAAAATTCTTGAATTTCTAATAAAATCGCAAATATTTCAAAAAGTTGTAACTTAAACCCCCACAATGCTGATATCAGAATTTAATTATACATAACTTGATGTAAAAAAATACAGGGTGTTCCATTTGACTTAAGCAAGTTTTCGCGGTTTGAAGTTTACAAAATATAACGTCAAAAATGGAACACTTGGTATACCATTATTGAATTTCTTTAAACTGTAGAGCGTAGCTCACCTTATGGTCTTTCTGCATGCCAAAAAGCAAATGAGTATCTTTTACACGAAGAAAGTTATAAAGGTTATTGTAAACCATTACACCTGTCAAAATTCTTTTTAATGTCAAATATCTCTGAAACGGCTGGGTTTCGGCATAGGGTATGTTTTTGACTTAGAATTTTTTGCTCTTTTCGAAAACCCTAAAATATATAGGGTGTTCCATTAAAAATAAGCAAGTTAGTATCGACTTCCGGTATAACCGGAAGTGTCAGATGCTTGTAATTATTTTAGTTGGATTGCCCACACTGCCGTTAGTAGCTCCCTGAATTTTCAACATTTTCCCTATATCGATTGATGCACTTCCTAGTGAGACACCCTGAATATATTAGCAAATGCTAATTGCAAGATAGTTCTGCCTCCTTAGTTCAATCGCTTGAAATACTTAGTTGATTACGTAAATATGGTACTACAAAATTTAAAAGATGCTCCTACGGAATTTAATGTCTTATTAAATAAAAATCCGGATTTTGTCCAACTACGCCACATTAAGGGGCCTAGTCGGGAAAAAGCTTCGGATAGCTGTGTCACTCTCTAGAAAGTTTTTATACATTCGCCGCTGAATAATTTTGCTCTTGACTATACCTTCACTGGACGTTTTATTCACTGACTTCATTGAGGTATGATTCCCGATAGAGGTAACACTTCCTTGCTCCATTTGTAGTGACAAAGATACTTATTTAGAAAATTCATTTTAACCAAATAGTACGGAACAAAAGTTTGAAACTTGCTGAGCATAATTATGAAGATTCATTCTAGAAGACATGTATGAATTTTACCTCGAATTTTACCGATTGATATCATAATTCAGGAGCTAATCACGTTCAAATTTCACTTATATTTACAGTATACATTTTCCCTACATAAAGTGAAAATTAATTAAAATAGATATACATGTACCCTCTAGTACACTTTCAACTACTGATCCTCCAAATTTGATGTAATTTGACCAAACCGTATGGAAGAAATAAATTTTGAAAAAATTACCTTACAAACACTACTGGTTCGATTAGCCCTCTTAAGCGGTGCCTAAGTGACGGAAATTCTACAAGGGATCTCCAGCAGTATAATGCATAATGCGAATATTACATCTCTAGATGTAGAACATTCATTTTCAGAATACGGTCCTTCTCTTTCAAGGTGATGTTTTTCTTCGCAGGGGCCGAAAACTTAATGGCATACAACCTTGGTTTGTGTGATTTGTGGGTTTGATGGTCGAATAGGACTATGTCAGACTTATTAGCTTGGAATAGCGAATGATATGGCAAATATGATTTTTTAAAAACACTACTGTTTTAAGTGCCCTGTAAATGGCTCTTAAATTGAAAATAATTTTTTAAACATAAGTCGGATGCTTATTTGTAACTTTAGAATAATTCGGAATAATTTTACATTTATTTGGTAAAATTGAAATTCAAGGTAAACATTCGGTAAAGCGGATATTAGGAAATAGTGATGTCAATATTGTAACTTCCCGTTACTCGACGAGATCCGAAGTACCGGATAGATGTTACAAAAAATATCCCTTCCCTGGGTAGGAAGGTAGCTGGCGCAGTTAAGATTGGTAACAAAGGTTCGAAGTGTTTCTGTTTCCATGATATTATGTACAGACTGTAGACTGCAGGTCAGTGGCGGTGATATGCATAAGCGGGTCTAAGCAATGCTTAGGGGCCGCGGACCTTGGGGGCCCGGTCGGGGCCCCTAAGAAATTGGAAGATACCTTAGTGGCGGAAATTAATAAAGCCGCTTTCTTTTCGTTAATATTGGATACCACTCAGGATATCACAAAAGTTGACCAGCTGAGCGTTGTTATCAGATATGCTAAAGTTGAGGCTATGCAGGGGACTGAACAAGAACGAACTGTTCGCATTGAAGAAGTGTTTTTGGAGTTTTATCAAGTAAAGGATGGTTCCGCTGAGGGCATGTTAAAAACTGTAATTGATATACTAAAACAAAAAAATATTGACATTAAAAAGTGTTACGGTCAAGGATATGACGGTGCGAGTGTAATGAGTGGATATAACGGCGTACGACAAAAAATATAAAATATTCAGCCAAATGCAGAATACGTTCATTGCGCTGCCCACAACCTTAATCTGGTAGTACTTGATGCTGTGAATGGTTGCAAATCGATCGAGGCATTTTTTACTTTTCTGCAAAGTCTGTATTCTTTCTTTGGCAGTAGTATAAACCGTTGGGATATATTAGGTACTTTCACTGCTGAATCGAAAAATAGCATTGAAAAAACTGAACCCAACACGTTGGGCAGGGCGATTGACATCTGTTACTGCTGTAAAATTGCGTTCTATGGATATCATCAAAGCACTGACAGAAATAATACTCAGCAGCAATAAAAGAAATGAGACTGATCAAGCAAAAAGCTTGAGAAAAAGCATGGAAATTTTTCCCTTTGTATTACAATGTTTATTAATGCACAAAATTTTAACAGAAATAAATTTCTCATCAAAAATTTTGCAAAGAGAGAGAAAGAAAAAGAACTTAGATCTCAGTGAAGCAGTGAAAACGATATCTCGGGTCAAAAAAATTTACATTTTGATGAGCTGGCCTTTGATTACCGTTTTCAGAGTCAAGAAGAATCATTTAAAATCACTGTTTTTTTGTTCACATTGGACATTGTAATAGAACAGCTTAAGACTCGATTTGAGAGATTTGAAAAATTATCAAATAGTTTTGAATTTTTAGTACCAAAAAAATATTTTGAAAATTCAAGAAGCTGAGATAGTTCGATGTTGTGATTCACAAAAGTATTCTGATGTCCTCAATCATAATCTCGCCATTCAGTTTGTTAACGTTGTGTCTTTATTGAAAGAGGATTTAGATGACGGTATGAGTGTTCGAGATTTGACAAATCTGTTGCTAAAAAAATATAGTGTTCTCGAAAGCGATCTTGGTGAGGTTATTACTTTATTGCTTTTATTTTTGACTTTACCTGTAACAGTTGCGACTGCAGAAAGGTCATTTAGTAAATTAAAAATAATCAAAAACTATTTAAGAAATTCCGCAAGCCAACATAGACTATATGATCTTTCAATTTTAGCAATTGAGCGTCTACTATGGACATAAAACACCTTGTCAAACAATTTGCTGTTAGTAAGGCCAGAAAGAGAGATTTTGATTTCTGACCTATCTTATTTTTTTATATTTTTATTTTGAGGTCTATTATGACACGAGGATTTTATTATTTTTATTTTATTTTTTGTGATATGACATATGTACTTTTACTACTTTTACTGTGTTGTTATGTTATGACATGAAGATTTTATTTTTTTTATGTGTACTTTTACTGTCTCGTTATGACATGAGGATTTTCTTTTATTTTTGTTATATGTGTACATTGTATGTTCTGTGCAAAATGTAATTGTAAATATAAAATTCTCTAAATCAATTAATATTTTTGTAAGGGGGCCCATTTTTTATTTTTGCTTAGGGGCCCCAGGTGCTTTTGCACCGCCACTGCTGCAGGTAGTCGCAAACCCGCCACGGTAGTCAAGTCAGTCGGCATTGGACCAAATTACCGTAGTCGCAGATGCGACGCACTAATACAAAAGTGCACTCGCCCACCAGTCATGATATGATCAAAAGTACTGTACTTGACTAGTAGGTAGGCATTAGGTTTTGTTTATAAACTGTGGGCATTAGGCATGTGCGATACATTGAAAAATATCGATATCGCGTGTATTATTGTAGTATAGATGTCATACAATACATTAATTATCAGGGGCCAGAAATGTATTCCATTTTTCAGAGGCGGCACATAAATATTAATAAACACACCATATAAATTTATTTACACACCAGTACAACTATATCGAGTAAGAAAAAGTGCAAGGAATCTGCGGGAATCGGGACTCTCCATTGTATAATTATATGCAACTTGGCAGTTTGTCCGGTGGTGTCACCAATTCAGTTACCTTAGGAACATGAAAGTATGCGGTTTAGTTATTGCATAAAACGCTTTTAATAATAGCGCAGTTACTACCGTTTGGGCATAAGTTACAAAAAATGATTGAAGATTACGATAAAAAAAAGTAAAAGCGGACAGCAAAAAAAGAAAAATTTAGGAATCGGCAATAATATTATTGAATGAAGAAAAATGTTTATTCCATTGCTCTGTAGATTTTGGTACAACGTGGTTACCCATGTTAAAAGAAGAATTGAACCAAATTAATATTGTACAATTTTTAGGTATCAACAGTTCTATGTGCGTATCTCTACATATTACATAAACAAACAACATACTATGTGTCAAGTTTCACGCTTGACATATTCAAAAAAAAGATAGATAAATAACTTCGAAAAAGGAAACCGATTCGTTTTCCGAAACGTAGGAAAATATATTATTATTTTTGTGTCGCATATTACTTAGTTATCAAAAAAACACCCTCTGGTTAATATTTTGACGTAAAGTCACAAGTGTCGAGGTTTATTTTTCCAGTAACATACTTGGTCAGTGCCAGCCCATGTTCACTATTTAGAATTTTCACCATCAACCTCGGTAGATGTGAAATATTCATTTCCGTTGTACAGACATATATAAAGACCAAATCGATCAAATTTAAAAGAATCCAGAAAGAATATTAGTTGTGACGTGACCATGTATGCTAATGCCGTGGCAGACTTCAGTCATTCTGAATAATACATTATATCAAGTGGTATGTGTTTCATAATTCATTTTATACTTTTGCTTTTATTTATCTATGTATTTCCTTCGGTCAACCATATGAGGCAGAAGCAGTTACCCGTCCTGGACTCTGGACTAGTTTCCGGACCATGTTTATTATACAACTTGCCACTGGAGGAAAATGTAACGGTAACGGGTACAATGAAACAGGTATGCGCTGGAAAAGTACCGGGTACCCTAAATATTGAAAAGTACCTATACTTGACATCACTATTAGGAACCATTGGGGAAACATATTCGACAAATCAAAGGATACTAATTTTATAGAGAATTATATACTACATTTTTCGATTTAAATTTTTGTGATAGATTTAAATTCGTTTTAAATAGTTTAGATAACTAATGTGTCGGTGCATTTACATAGGATATTACGGGCATGACGAGATTTTTTCTTTGTGTAATATTTACTAATAAGCCATATAATTTTGGAGCCAATTTATAGGCGTAAGTCTTTGTTTTTTTTTATTTGTGTGACACAAATATTCTAAACTTTGTATGCAAATTTTCATTTCTTTTGCAAACTTCTTTGTGTGGGCGTGTTTTCGTTTTTCCAAATTTTGTTCTAAAAGTAGATTTATGCACACATTTACCATTTATTATTTAAGATTTAACATTTAGCATTTAAATGGGAGATTTAAGAATGCCAATACGCATTTATGCATGCACAATTCATTTATAACATAACTTATCATTTAAGAGGCATCTAATCAAAGTTAAGGTTTCTGCTCCTGCCCAGATGAACACAACTAATAAATAATTTGGTTTAGTGATTTGTAACCTAACCTCACATGTTTGTACATGAGCAGTATGGTTTTCATTTAAAAAGTTAAAAATTGGCCAACTATTAAATGTAAGATGCTAAATGATAAATGTGTTACATAAATTGGTTCATTGCGATATGAGATTTTAACTCATAAATGCTAAATGCTAAATGTTAAATCTTGCTTTTGTTTGCTATTGTGAAAATGAGTTTGATGGCAGTATTTTTTCCAGAATTTGTTTTATTGCAGCTGTATGTAAGTGAATGTTTGTTTCTGTTTTGCAGTTTATTTTTTTGCGCTATTTCGGGATTTGTGAAGTTTTTATCATTGTTGATAATAGCTAGTTCAGCATGTAATCCAGTGTTTCTTTTTGTTTCTTTAAATTTTGTGGTTGGGGTGTGAATTTTGAATCGAGATTTAACAACTCTTCAGTTCTTCAATTTATAATTCTGTAAATTTTAGTTACTTACTTAAAAATGGTCGAATAGAATGAAACTAGGCATACAAAACTAACAAAATAAAGTGAAAATTAGACAGTTAAAAACAGTATTTTGTAATTATTTAATTTCAAAATGGATTTTCACAAAGTAATGTAATTTAGATTATCAGTCTGAGACTACATGAATCAATCTGTCTCTTTGCCTCGATCTTGAAGAGGATCTTAGCTATCCACGAAGCTATCCACTATGGTCCTCCATCATCTGTTTTTATATTTACCTATGTAAAGTGTTTTATAAAAGTTCGTAAAATGTAAGTAGTTAATGTAAATAAAATGCTATGTACTACTATATACAAGGTGGTCCCTATAAAATTATACACCTCTGTGAAGTTGCCCCCTATTTTCGAATATAAAACGTTTTTGCATTAGAAACGTTTGCTAGTGATTGCTCGTCAATTCTATTCGTTTACTTGTTACAACTTTTTAACAATACCTAATTTAAGAAACCGCGGGAATATACAAAAATACTATAAAAAGGAGATTTATATCAAATTTTTCAGAATTAATATAGTAATTATGTAAAATTCAGAAAATAGGAATGTTTTTACTTTACTACTAGTAATTTCCTTTTATATGGAAGTTATGTTTACTTATTTCTAAAAGCATTACTTGGTAGGTATAACCGAGGGTATAACATAATTTTCTGACCAAAGTAAATGATAAAACTACAAAATTTCACATCAAATACATATAAATTTAATTTATAGAATATGCATTTGTGGTAGCTTTTGTGTATGCAAGACAATCAAAAATTCTGTAAATAATTATGATATTGACGTATAAGGCATCCTATTATCTATTTACTTAATAAAGGATGCGACTTATGTAATTATATTCCTAATTTTACGAGGACATTTCAAATTTTCTTAGCCAGCTCTGGCATAGTTTTATTTTTACGAACAATACTTTTGTAGCAGCGTAATGTTTCGCTCATGAATATTGAACACGAAATATATTCACGCAATATATTCACGCAATATATGTTCACACAACACCACAAATTATATTATGCTGGCAGGCATACGAGATGGGACAAATAATTTATTTTTACGTCTCTACACAAAAAATTAAGCAGGTTCTTCAATCACACAATACATTGATATCGAATGAATTTCAGAATGGTAATTCGGGTTGCAAGAAATAATAGAAGTTGCGAGGGTGAGATGTTAGTACAAAAAAGTGCCTTCCGAATTTTATTTTCTCCTCCAATTTAAAAATATCTAAATGTGGCCAGTACATAACTTTCTTATACCAGTATCATCCTGATCTAAAAAAAATCATTCTATTTAATTCTTCACTTACCTCAATTAAATTATAATAGCGTACCTACCTTGATATGTTTTCATTAAAATTTTTAAATAATTAATTATCAGCGTCATTCGATACTGTCAATATTCATGTCATATATTTTAATAATTTCCTCTTATTGACATTGACATTTTTGTAATTAAATTAAACATTGTCAAACTGTTAAATTTATCCTAACCCCATTTTATGAGGTCAAATATGTAAAAAAATTCAGTTTACATCACCATTATTTAAGTACTTGGAAAATATATTTTATTGGCTTGATATAATAGTAGCCATGATTTATAATCTTACGTCAAGAATATATTTTTTTATAAAGGCAAATACAAAAAAGTTTGGGTCCCGTGGACCTCCTCTCAGCTGGCCAATTTTGCTCATCACCGAATTTATCATTGTCTTTGGCCTTTAGAACAAGTGTACCAAATTTGAAAGATTTATCTCAAAAAATGTGGCTGCTATCACGATACTACAGACATGCGGACAGATTTTTTTCCATAAAGTTATGTTTTTTCATATTAATTCGTCGAGATTCGTTTAGAAATGCAATAAAAAATTTTAATTTTTTTCCGAAATTGTACCTTTTTCTTCTTTCATTCATTAGTCTCTTCTGGTCTTACCACATTCACTCAAATTTATATCACGGGTTTGTTGTGTTGTATGTAATGGCTAAATACTTACAGCTGTTCAAACTAATTTAATATAATGGATAATTCTTGATATATATTTTTTTTTAATTTTCAGGCGATTTTTTTTATTTTTAATAAAACAATTAATTCTGCTTATTTAATTAAAAAAAATAATATTTAAAAATGATCGATTTTTGAATGCATTTAAAATATTCAAAATAATTTCTTGTATGGTAATAATGGAATTTGAATTCGAGTTTACATAAATCAAGATTGAATATATTTCTAGCACAATGAAATGACTGCATAAATAATAAATTAAATTAATTAGAATTAGACTTTTTAAATGCAATTTCAATGGTTATTTATTTAAAATACAATAAAACAGTTTAAGCCTACTTATAGATCATTATTGGTTAGAAACTCTAAATTAAACGCACTATATTTTCGTAAATATACCCAGGAGGTCATTTTATTTAAAAACAAATTACAGAAAATATATTTACATTTTACTTACATTATATGTACAACAAATTCAAAACCTTATCTCCGAGAGACCGCCACTCAAGTAATCATTTCAGTTACGAACAACTAACAAAATGAGAATAAATATTGTGAAAATGCAATGATATAGGATTTTTTTAGAAATTAATTAAAAACGTATTCTTGTTATTTTATTGTATATTACCAATTTCTTGCAAAATGTATGTATGTACTACCGTAATTAACTGAAACAGCGAAGAAACAAAAAATAATTATATTTTAAATGTGGGTGCCGTCATGTCACAAAAGCTGTATATGCATCTTTAAATGTAGAAGATTAGTACTTAATTCTGAAAAGTCTAAAATAAATTTTCCTTAATTAAATCCATATAAATTAACTAAAACTAAATAAAGCACTAAATGTAGATTTTGTACGATTGTAAAATGTGTGTTATAATTTATAAATTATAAATTGAAAACGCCTTTATGCCGCAGGTTAAATAAATAAACGAGAAGATTATATATGTAGGATTGAAGTCCTTCCACCTGCATACATCGCAATTGAAGACATGATGTGAGTTTGGGTCGCCGATGATCTGCACTTCAATTGCATTTTAATTTTTCGTTGGACAATAAAGCAATTTTCACAAATTGATTGTGTCTTTATGGCATGCACAAGCAATGTCTATCCAGTGTATATATTTCTCTCAGCTTCTCACTTTTGCTTCTTTTTTGTTTTTTTTATTCGGTAAGTAGTTCCAACTATATTATATTGATTTAAAACTTATTGGCAACATAAAAAAGGTCAGCTTAGACCGTGGTAAAGAAATCAAAGAAGCCGACGTTTTTTATGTTGCAAATAAGTTTGAGATAAACTGTACTAAAATTAATGAAGCCAAACCAGGAGAAATAAGCAACAGGTGATACGTCCTATTGTTACATTAAAGATTAATAAGCGTAAGCGTGTATTATATAATATCT